>JAAALK010000287.1:91097925-91189976 GCA_019279435.1 Zizania palustris | reverse complement strand
TCTGTACTTGCTTCAAATTTTCAGGTGGGGCCATTCTTTGCAGTGCACTTATTTGCGTTGGACTGGCTTCGATTCCCCTGCTCGAAACTAAGTACCCTAGCAGCTTCCCTGCTTGTGCCCCGAATATACATTTTTCGGGATTGAGGCGTACTCCACATGTTCGGAGGCTCTCAAAAGTTTCATCTAAGTCTATGCTATGCTGATGCTTTTGAGCACTTTTTATTACAATATCGTCCATGTAGGCTTCGACATTGCGGCCTATCTGATGGCCTAAAGCTTTAGCTATTAAGCGAGAAAAAGTGGCTCCGGCATTCCGTAAACCAAACGGCATTCTTACATAGCAGAATACTCCTGAAGGAGTTATGAAACTTGTCTTGGCCTCGTCTTCTTTCTTCAGCCATACTTGATGGTACCCGGAGTATGCATCGAGGAAGCTTAATAGTTCGGAGCCGGCTGTGGAATCTATTAATTGATCTATTCGGGGCATTGGGTAGGGGTCTCGCGGGCATGCTTTATTTAGTGATGTGAAGTCAATACACATGCGCCATTTGCTGGAATCCTTCTTCCTTACAAAGACAGGGTTGGCCAACCACTCGGTATGGGCCACTTCCCTGATAATGCCAGCTTTTAACAATTTTTCCACTTCGGCCTTGGCTAAGCTTGCTCTTTCTGTTGATAGCTTCCGGAGCCCCTGGCGCACTGGTTTGGCCTTCGGGTTGACGAGCAGACTGTGCTCGATGATGCTTCGGTCGACCCCCGTGATATCTTCGTCGGTCCAAGCAAACATGTCTAAATTCCTCTTGACGACTTCTTCTAATGAGGCTGTTATCTCCGGAGATAGCCCCTTGCCGAATTTTATTGGGTATTCTTTGTCGTCTTTTGAAATCATTCTTGTCTCGACATCGCCCTCCGGGCTTGGTTTGAGCGAGGATCCCTTCGGGGGGCTCAAGGCTTCTGGTACTTCTTTGGCGCTCTCCGCCACATTGTGCACTTGTCGAGGGTCCAATGGCTGCCCGTGGCCATATTCCGTCCTTCTGGCTATAGCTTGGTCTCCTGAAATAGTGAGCACTCCACCTTGCGTGGGCATTTTGAGACAAAGGTAGTTGTGATGAGCTATGGCCCCGAATTGGTTTAACATCCCTCGCCCGAAGATAGCATTGTAGGCGTAGGGGGCATCCACCACGTCGAAAATCACCTCCTCTACTCGGGCCAGCGGCCCCTCTCCGAAGGCAACCTCGAGGCCTATTTGGCCGAGGGCATCGAGAGGCGGTCCTGAGAACCCTTGAAGTGGCCGGGCTGCAGGGAGTAGATGCTTCCGGGGTATGCACATCTGGTCGAAGGCTTGAACGAAGAGTATATCTGCGGAGCTCCACCGTCCACCAGGATCCTCCGAACATCAGCCCCTGCTATATCAGCAGAGATGACTAATGGATCAGCATGGGGAAACTTCACCCCTACTGCATCGCTGGTTGTGAATGAGATGGGTACACGGGACCATTCTGGCATCCCTTCAGCGGAACTTGAAGTCCCAATGTGCCCAACTTCTCGGACGTACTCACGGCGCTGTCTCTTGGACATGCTGCCGAGGGTCCCCCCTCCGGAGATGGGTAGAACCACTCTTTTGCCGCGGTCTTGCGGATCTTCGTGCCTTGGTGGTGGCATAATACTGGCCACCGGTAGCTGTATAGGGGCTTCAAGGGCCCCGGCTCGGGCCACAGTTTGGACAGGCTCCGATCGTGCCGCAGGTGGAACCCGGTCCGAAGTACCCCTCCTGGTATTTCGGTCAATGTATTCACCCCGAAGGGCTAATATCGTCTTGCAGTCCTTCGTGTCATGGCTTCTATTATCGCCATGTACACAGCAAAAATGACTCTGGCGCCTTCCAGGCACCCTTTCTTGAGGTGCTGACGGCCCAGCCTTAAAATTTTTTACTTGCTGAAAACTGGCCGGTGCCTTCGAAGCTGAAGGTGCAATATTTAGCACTTCCGAACGGAAATGCTTTTTTCCTCGCCTATAATCGCTAGGGCGGCTGTCTTGTGGGGGTTGTGGTGGAGCGGTGGCCTCCGGCTCCCTTTTGACTTCCCGGAGGGCGGGTAGCGCTGCTTCAGCTCGCCGAAGGCATCCTTCCTCTGCCTTGGCATATTGCTCGAAGTATGCCATGAGCTGTGCTATGGATGTTACCGGCTTGCGATGGAGTTTGCTGAGGAGGTCAGGGTTTAGCACCCCCTCTCGGGCGGCATCGACTACCGAAGAGGTAGTAAGGCCCTTGATCTGTGACTTGGTGTGGGCGAAGCGTGTAAAGTATTCTCGGAGGGTTTCTCCTTCCCGCTGCTTTACTTGGAACAAACTTCCCGTAGACATTGGGGCCACGAAAGTGCCTTGGAAGTTGCTCACGAACTTCTTTTTGAGTAGTTCCCATGACTTGATCGATCCTGGTTTTAGGGACCAGAACCACCGGAGTGCCACACCTTCGAGAGCAAGTGGGAAGCATTTTGCCATGGTGCTTCGTACCCCTCCGCTTGCTTCTATAGCTAGGGCGTACGAGCGGGCGAACTCCCCGGGGTCCGATCCCCCGGAGTACTTGTGCAGCTTCGAGGCCTTGAACTTGGGGTCGAAGGGCACTCTCTGCAGATCAGGGTGCAGTGGAGATTCATTGTCGAAGGATGCATTCTCGGCCTCTTCCTGAACTTGTATAACTTCTGGGGGGTTGTGGCCTCCATCGTCTGGAGGCCCTCTTGGAGTTTCAGTGGAGGCTTGAGTGCGGAGTCTGTCGGCGGCTTCCTGCCTCCATCTGGATACCTCCTCCTGAAGCCTGGCTAGCTGCGTAGCCTCGGTCTCGGGAGGGCCTTCGTCTTCGTCGGAGGGGACTTCAGGGTCCCGGCTCGCTGCGTAGTCGGTTTGAAGCATTGTAGGGGGGGGGGTAGAGGGCCCCGGGGCGCTCGACGCCCATCGGTTCCGGCAGGAACCGTTGGATTAGCTGAGGGTCCGGCTCCGTTGGTCCGAGGGGACCTTCGAAGGGGACCTGTAGCCTGACCACGCTTCGGAGGCATGGTTAGTCGATGAGGTGTCTTGGAAATGGAAGGCTTCGAACGACTCGGGGGGGTCGAGGGAAGGCCTTCGGGCTGCACTAAGAAGCCCTTAACTGAAGGGTGCGCGGAATCTCAGGATTCCGAGGCTCCCCCCGTAAGTTTTCTTCAGAGTGCAGTTAGCAGTAGAGAACAAGCTTTTAGAACTTGGGTCCCCACGGACGGCGCCAACTGTTGGTGTAAAAGTTACACCAACAGGTTCTTAGTAGTTAAGAACAAACAAACAAGAGGTTTGTGTCTTTAGGACAAACTTGAGCCTCCGTAAGGATAACAACTCAAGAGGTCCGAATGTATGTGTTTGAACCACTGGTTCTGGATCCCCCTTACAAGGTACAAAGGGGGGTATTTATAGGGAGAAAGGCTAAGGGAATAGACCTATTTACCCTTATATTACAAATGACCTTCAGTATTATAAACAAGGTTATACACGGTAAAGTGCTGCAGAGTAGATAGATAAGCAGGGCATCCAATCAGTCACGTCTTCCTGCTTCGAAGCCTCCTTTCTCCTTTCGGAGGGTCCTCCGAGACTTCGCGTCGTGGCACCCTTCGATCGTGCTGACGTATCTTCGAGCATTAGTCGACCATCTTCGGGATCTTCTTAGAGCCTTCGGAGGGTTAACCTTTAAGTCATGGAAATGAAGTAATTTCCCCCAACAGTGAGCTCGGAGAGTCTATCTTTGAGGAAGATGAGGATACTCTAGCTGCTGATGAGGGTGGGCCTTCTGCACCTCCTGCAGAGCCCACACCTTCTGAGACTTCCACTAAGGACGAGGGCAGACCTCTGATCACTTCTTCCACTTCGATCGAGCCCCCTCAGTCTAGTCCAGAGGTGCCAGCTGCTGACTCCGGTGAGGTGACTTCAGATCACCAGGGATCCCGAGCAGTTCAGCGTGATCACCCCTCAGAGCTCATCATCGGTGATTTGTCTGTGAGGACTTTGCGTTCTTCTATTGACTCTCTTGCTGTGTTTGCTGAATCTGCTTTTGTTGCATCTTTTGAACCCATAGATGTTTCTCATGCTCTTTCTGATTCTAATTGGATTAATGCCATGCAAGAAGAGCTTGATAATTTTGTCCGCAATTGGGTTTTGACACTAGTCGAGTTGCCACCTGGATGCAACCCCATAGGCACCAAGTGGGTATTAAAAAACAAGCAAGGTGAAGATGGGGTTGTGGTGCGCAACAAAGCTCGACTGGTTGCCCAGGGTTTTTGCCAGAAGGAAGGTATTGATTTTGAAGAAACCTTCGCTCTTGTTGCTCGTCTTGAGTCCATTCGCATTCTTTTAGCTTTTGCCGCTTCGAAGGGTTTCAAGCTTTTTCAAATGGATGTCAAGAGTGCTTTTCTGAACGGGTACATAGAGGAGGAGGTTTATGTTAGGCAGCCCCCCGATTTTGAGAACCCTAAGTTTCCTCGACATGTTTTTAAGCTGCAGAAAGCTTTATACGGTCTGAAGCAAGCCCCCAGGGCTTGCTTCAGACCGGTTAAAGCAGTTTTTGTTGGGGAAGTGCTTTGTGATGGGTTCTGTGGATAAAACTCTTTTCTTGCTCAGAGATGCTTTAGATTTTTTAGTCGCTCAGATTTACGTGGACGATATTATTTTTGGCGGTACTACTAATGATCTTGTGTCCAAGTTTTCTGAGCAGATGCACAGCGAGTTTGAGATGAGCCTCATGGGTGAGCTCAAGTACTTCTTAGGGCTCCAGATCAAGCAGACCAAGGACGACACCTTCATCCACTAGGGTAAGTACACTAGAGACATGTTGAAGAAATTCGATTTTGGTGGAGAGCTGAAGCCTCAGATGACTCCAATGGGAACATCTGGGGGCCTGGACAAGGACGAGAGTGGTGTCAAGTTCAATGAGAGAGAGTTTTGAGGGATGATCGGTTCACTGTTGTACTTGATGGCGACAAGACCGGACATTCAGTTCGCTGTGGGGCTGTGCGCGCGATTCCAGTCTTCACCACGCGCGTCTCATCGGCAGGCTGTCAAGCGCATTTTCAGGTATCTCACCTATGCGCCTGATCTTGGTCTTTACTATTCAGCATCATCATCTCTTGATTTATTTGGCTTTTCAGATGCTGATTTTGGTGGGTGCCGGTTGGATCGCAAGTCGACTTCCGGTACTTGTCAGTTTCTTGGTTCATCTCTTGTTTCTTGGTCTTCTCGAAAGCAATCTAGAGTTGCTCTTTCGACCACTGAGGCTGAGTATGTAGCTGCTGCTAGCTGCTGCTCACAGTTGGTTTGGATGATTTCCACTCTGCGAGATTTTGGGTTGTTTTTTCCTACCAGAGTTCCTTTGTTTTGCGACAGCACCAGTGCTATTAGTGTAGGGAAAAACCCTTGTCTCCAATCAAAAACCAAACACATTGATGTGCGCTTTCACTTTCTACGGGATCAATATGAGAAAGGTGTCATTGACCTTGTTCATGTTGATACCCATCATCAGTTGGCTGACATTTTCACCAAACCCCTAGATCAGTCTACCTTTGAGCGTTTACGAGGGGATTTGGGTGTTGTGTATCCTTTCTAGGATATTTTTGCGTCAGTTTTCTTTCTTCTTTACTCTTTTCTTGAGTCTTTTTGTGTGTATTCATATCATACATATTCACATTTCACACTTTTGAGCTTGCTTCTGTTATATGATTGAACTGCTTTACTTATTCTAGCTGGTACATGCTTTTGATTACTTGTCAATGATCATGCTTTGGTTTAGTTCACTTGATATGTCTGATATCTGTCATATGCATGGCTTTTATGCTTTAAAATTTAAAAATGATCATCATTGCTTCTGGTAACTAGCATGTGTAGGCTGAGTGTTTTTGCTATCTGTTACATGCCTTGTAGCTAGTTCCTCACATAGATGCAGATATGCAACTTGGACATCTTTATGCTTTAACATGGAAAATATACTATAAAAATGATAAAAATAAAAAAATTAATGAAAATTCCATGCCTTTTATGCTTGAGTTGAAAAGATCCAAGTGGGTTTGCTTTGTCGCATTGCATTGTTCTGGACTGCTTACCATAGCACTTTGGTATGAACTAGGACAGTGTAGTGTATGCCAAGACCAATGTCTTAAGCTTCCGATGGTCTAGTTCTGGCCTAGGCTTGACTTGGTCGGTTAGCATAAGGTTTGACATGCAAATAACCCTTGGCACAAATGAAAAAGGAAAAAGAAAAAGCCTGAAAATTGAAATGATAACAAGTTTGCTGAAGCACTTTGTTTTGGACAATATTTATCTTGGTAGATATCGGCTAGCTTCTGCATTTCATGCTTTACCTTGCTTGTCAACTGGAAAATATGGTGATGCTTTTGTTTGCAAAAATTGAAAAATGTGTGCTAATGACTTTCTTTAGATATCATCTGTTGCACTGATCATGCCATGTGTCTTAGACAGTATGTCTTTTGCTATACTTGTTAGATGTTGTAATTGCAGTCAATCATATCTGAGAAGCATGCTTTCTACACTCCACTTGCACCTTAGTTGTATTCATTGCATATTTTGAGGGGGAGTTGCATTTCAGGGGGAGTCTGTGTCTCTTTAGAGTGCATTTAGTCTCGCTTGATGAGTTCAGTTGTCAACAAGCTGGAGAAATTTTGGGAGAAGAGTTTAAGGGGGAGTTTTGGCTTTCTCTGGGATTTGTTTCAGGGGGAGTTTTTGTCCCGTTTGTCCTTACTCTTTTGATATCCTTGTTGATGATTCTGAGATTGCACTCGTTTTGAGCTTTTACTTTTGGTTAACCATAATGACCGCTTCTTGCTTTTGTTTGGCTTTTGGTCATTGGGGTTAAACTTTTACTTTATTTTCTTCTTCTCTGTTTTCTTGTGTTTTGTTTTCGTGTTTCCACAGTTGCTTGCAAGTACTGGAAAGCTGAAGAGGAGAAGTGTTGACAATGCACTCATCAAGGGGGAGATTGAAGAGCCATGCTGAAGAGCGTGGGCCTCATGGCTCCAGATGTGATGAGTCATTGTCAACGATAGTCAAAGAGGACTGAAAAGGAAGAGAAGACCTGCTGCGTCTAGGCCGCGTGTGACTCAGGTACACGGGCAGCGAGCGACTGTCGGGCAGAGGGGTCGCGAAGTCGAGCTGGCCCAATCCGGGTACATGGGCTAGTAGCAGCAGAGGATCCACTGGGCTATTGACCAGGATTGACTCAGGTACACGGGCGGCGAGTGATTGCCGGGCTGAGAGAGCTGCGGAGTCGGGCCTGCCCAATCCGGGTACCTGGTGCAAAACTGGTGGACGCTTTGTCAGTTTCGGCACAAAACTAACGACCGCTGATCTTGGAACGGACCGTATAAAAGTTAAGCCGTAGTCGCTATGAAAGCTTAGCTTCCAGATAAGTTATCTGTCAATAGGAGTTTACTATTTTGTCCTTAGGCCCACAGTCAGTCAGTCGAGTCTGTAAAAATATCCTAAGGGCACTTTGGTCTTTTCCTTTTATTTCAGCTTCTGTAAAAAACCTTAGGGGTATTTCTGCATTTTTCCCATTTATGGGGCTGCCTATAAATAGGCCCAATATCCTAGGGTTAGGGTTACCCTTTTCAGAATACACTTTCCTAATTCCAAAAATTGGGTCAATTTTTCACTGTGTTCTTCGTTTTCCGCCGCCGGTGTTTCTTCGGGCTTGGAAATCGCCATCGCCGGTTATTGTTCTTCCACTGTCTCTTCAAATCGCTAGCCACCGTTATTATTTCTCCGTGCACTGTTTTTTATTCTCGTGGCTGTGATGTTCTACTACAAGCACTGCTTCTTTTTGGCTTTGATCTACGCTGGAAACTAGTACCTACACCTATATTCTAGCTCCTAGGCTTGCAACACAGTTTTGGCTCTGTTCTTTTTCCTGAGAAGCATTAGTACCCTAGGCATCTAGCAGCCTGCGCGCTAGTAGCCTAGCCAGCTTTGTTTGCCATGTGCGGCTGCAGCACCTAGATCTACAGTGTGGCTGCTACGGTGTGTTGCCTAGGAGGCGGCAGGGGCTTGCGCAACACTTGAGCAGGGCTTGCATGCTGCAAGCTTGATCCTCCGTGCGGCGCGCACAGCAGGAAGCTGCGTCAGGATTGAAGACTGGTTTCTGTATCATTCCATGGATGTTTTTTTGCCCTATTTTTTCTTCTGCCCGAACGTGCACTTGTTCAATACTGTTGATGGCAAAGTTATAGTTTATTTGTGATTAATCCATTTAGTTCATTTTTTTATTTCAGAATGCACTAAATATTCACAGATATATTTATGAGCACATTTTATTTACTGCATTTATTTTGTCTAGATTAAATGCGTTAAATATTGTGTTTGCTCTTACTTGATGAACTTCCTATAAACTGTGAATATTTTGCACGTGCTTGATGGATCATCTGTGATTTGGTGAAACTTTTGTGAAGATGTCATTTGTTCTGTGATGATATGTTAATCTGCCTATAAGCACTGTGTTGGTGTCTTTGTGTTTAGGACACCGGTCGTTTTTAGGCTAGATCATTTTAGGTCTTGTTGATCTGTTTACTTTTCCCTGCTAAGTCTATCGAGGTGCGTTGGGTGTTGGGAGCAGGCCATTGATTCGAAAGAATTTTTTAGGCACCCATTCACCCCCCTCTGGTCGCTACTTTCGGGCCTACAAATGATACGTCGGAAGGCGCTGTCACTGTCTCTGAGGCATCAACTATCGGTGCTGATGCTGCTTACCAGGTATCTTCACTTTCCCATATTTTGCCTTTCTTTATCTTTGATGTAATTGATGTCGGCCTTGGGCGCAGCCGATACTCGAGCAATACAGGCCCGACGAGGAGTACGAGCCTACCCTCTCGGGCGCTATGACGGAGAGTGACGATTCGACCTCTCCTGCTGTCTATGCGTCATGGCCGGCCACCCTAGTCAGGCCATCTGACATAAGTATCCCCGTGTTTATACTAGCATGCCTCTCCCCGTATCCATCTAACCTTCCTTTATTTTTCTAGTCTTTTATTCGACAATTCTACTTCGACGTTATAACGTATCTTGATGCCGATGAGGTTTTTAGTGCTGCTCTGTCGGCTGCTATTTCATTGACTCTAGAAGTGAGGGAGTTTTTATTGGACTTGCTATGTCGGCTGGTAGACCCGATTGAGGTGTTGGTGAATGACTTAGGCCCGACAAGGACTCATTTCAACAATATTTCGAGCTCCCTTACTCTGGAGTTGATCGACACTCTTACACCTGTCGCATTTTTTTAGTTTCACCGGCCAAGGGTGCAATGGGTCATGAAGTAGATAGCCGATCGAGTTAGCCGATCATCGTTGTTGGAAGCGGTGAAGACCGATAATGCGATGGTGATGACTGAGGGTGCTCTCTTGGATCACATTGAGGGCGATTTGTTGGCCACGCCACAATAACTCGACTGGCTACGAACGGAGGAGGCTGATTTGATGTCGAAGCTGGATGGGGTCCAGTTGGAGATCGCTGAGAAGGAGGGCACTCTGGCCTCTCTGCCGTCCCATGTTGAGGACCAAAAGCGCCGACTTGGCAATGCCATTTGCCACGCACATTATTGTCATCATTCTATTCAAGATATTCATGGTTTGGATGCCGAGGATCGGGCCACCCTTCGGGACGTCGATGCAATTAGGTTGCGGGCTATTGAAGGCATTCGCCAAGCGCTCCTTTGACATTATGTAAAATTGATGATCTGTAACAAGACATTACGCCTTTTGTAATATATTGTCATCGATTCCTTTGATTTGATTAAGTTTATTTTTGGCTAAGGGTGATGCCTCCGCATCGGCCGTCTAAAGGCGATACTATTGGTATCGGCTATCTTGCGTGTAGATCTTTAGGTGTTATGTCTGAATGATCAGATAATATCTTTCCATGCATTTCTCGTCCGAACCTTCCTGATATCTCTAACGTAACATGATCGATCCAATTCCTATTTTGTCGAGGAGTCTAGGTATTTATGAAGGTTGGCCTTAGTTTGTCACTGGGTCCGATGTCTACCTCCCATGGTTCATCTGTAGTAGCGAAGCCTTGACCGAGTCCATCCTTTGTTTCACCGATGCCGTCTTCACAGGGTGAGCTTGGGTAGTTCTTCATTGACATGGTTGACTCCATCATCCGATACTTCAATAAAATTACCATCCCAAGACTTCCCTAACAAACAGACAACTCCTTCCATCTCCCATATTGACAAATCGACTATTGCTATGTTAACCGATTTATTGGCAGGAACGATTTTCACCTGATCGCTGGCCCACTGAACTAGGCTCTAGTGCATTGTTGAGGGGACGCAATAATTCACATGTATCCAATCACGCCCCAGAAACAATCTGTAAGATCTTTTTCCCTCTATGACGAAAAAGGTAGTTGACATCGTCTTGCTTCCAACCGTCAATTCTTTGTTTAGTACTCCCATCGTGTCTGACGAGTTGCCACCGAAGTACCTTAATACCATATTAGTTCTGATGAGGTCTTCTAGCGTTTTTCTGAGCTTACAGAAAGTGGCATAGGGCATTAGTTTGATAGCTGCCCCTCTATCTATCATCATATTGGACATCGGCTTCCCGTTAACCAAACCTTTGATGTACATAGGTCTTAGGTGCCGATGCCTAGGGTCTTCTGGCTTGTCAAAAACTGCTGGCTATGGAGCCAACACTAGTTGAGCCATTGTATTGGCCTGATCTGTGTTGCCTTCAGAAGATGCCCGGTACTCTGTAGGGAGAAAGAAAACAATGTTTACCCCTGCGTCGTTCTTGTCGTCGTGATCGGCCTTATCTTTTATTCGCCATTCACTTTTGATCCTTCGGGTCTGATCCGTTTCTTCATAGCACTTTTGTGCCTTCAGTTCTCTCTACCGTAGATGTTGTACCCTTGTCTTCTGGTTCCTTGTGAAAATCCCGTTGGGGCACCATTGCAGGTTCTCTAGTGCGGTTTTGTCATTGTCGTCCAACTGGCCGATTTCCTAGGAATTGATGGGGCCGAGCCTCTCAAGCGCTGATACCCTTGGTGGTGATAACCTTCGGTGAACAACTTCTTGACCAAGAGGCCTTGGCTTGATGTTATGTAGTCGATAATCATCTTGTGCCCTGCCTTCAGTGCCACACCTCGAGCAGTCGTCCATTGATGGCAGACGTAGCCTCTTGTTCCAGCAAAGCCTGAAAAAATCACAGTTCCATTGGGGGTTAAAACGTGATTAGTCATGGCTATCTTCACTGTCCACCCTCTTCTTGGACTTCCTTTGGTACTTCCTAATGAGATCCGAAGCAATGATGTTGTGGTCGGATCGCCTGCTCTTCTTTGTATGTTTGTCATCAGCGCGGTGCACGTGCACCATGTTGACTTGGAATAGATGACTGTTGATATTCATTGGCTTCTTCCCGTCATCGAATTTGATTCGGCCTTGCTCCACGGTCGATTGAATCTACTGCCTGAATACTTTGCAATCATTAGTGTGTTGCGATGGGGAATTGTGCCACTTATAATATTTTCTTTTCTTTAGTTTGTCGGTAGGCGGTATCACGTGGTTAGGTGACAAGTGAATTTGCTTCTCCTTGGGCAACAGATCAAATATCTTATCGTCCTTGTTGATGTCAAAGTCGTACTTCTCTTCTTTATCGGTCGGCTTCACCCAAAGGCATGCAACCTATTTCTTGTTCTTGGACCATTCAACCAAACCAACTTCTGCATCAGAGTCACTACCTTCATCGGAGTCCAAATAGTAGGCCTGAGTATATGCCACCTTTTTCTGATACCTATCATTCCTTGCTTCTTGGAATCGACTCTTGTATGACGATACCCTTTTAACCAGTTGTGAGAGGCTCTCGAAATCATGTGATGGAAATCTCTCCTTAATTGGGTTCATGAGTCCTTAGAATGCCAACTCCGCCAACTGGGTGTCATTGAGGCTCAAGCTAAAGCATTTGCTCCGTACATCCCGGAACCTCTAGACATACTCTTATACCGACTCGTCCATTCTCTGCCTCACAGCTGTCAAGTCAGTGAGCTTCATCTCATGAGTGCCGGTGAAGAAATATTTGTGAAACTTCTTCTCTAAATCTGCCCATCCTTTAATGGAATCTGTCGATAGTGAAGAAAACCACACGAAGGCCGATCCTGATAGAGAAAGTAGGAAGAATCAGACCCTTAAAGCTTCATCGGCTGATGCCTCCCCACACAAGGCGGGGAATCAGATGATATGCTTGATCGTGGATACCGAGTCTTGTCCCGAGAACATGGTGAAGTTGGGTACCTTGTATTGGCCTAGAAGTGGTACTTGATCAAACCATTCCGGGTACGGCCACCGATATATGTACGTCTATTCTTTGGACTTCAACCCAAATTGGTCTAAAAAAACCTCCGTTATCCGATTCACCCAGTCATCTTCCTGCTGTCCCAGCGTAGGGTGTCGATCAGGTATTGGGACCTGTTGATATTGGTCCGACCGAGCAGCATTATGCTTGTATTGTCCTTCATCACCGTATGGTAGTGCTCCATAGTATGTAGTCCAATGATACCCTGAGGAATACCATCGGGAGCCCCCTTGATGACACGAGGTCCGGTATTACGTTCCTGGCGATGTCGTATGTCACCTGAGGTATCTCTTGTCTTGGTAATCTTGGGTCGGATGTCGGAAGTGGCGCCGGTGCACCCCTTTCAAGGCCATATGGGGTGCTCTGTAGTGAACTATGTGCGGGAGCTAGCGGCTGGGTCATCTTATTTCCTTCATGGCCGAACAAGGCACCCGACTTCTCTAGCCTCATCGGCCCTTGCAACTGTAGTGTCGACTGAGTATGTTGTGGATTCTACAGTAACCTTGTTTGGTTGCTAGGGAGGTACGTTATACCTTGTGGTGGCTAGTGGGCTATAGTGCCATCAATAGTCTTCTTGATCAACCCATGGAGGATGTTGACCAATGTTCCAGATTGATTTACTAGTGCATGATGAATTGCCTAATCAATGATCTCTTGGAGAGTGGCCTAAGGGCTTTCTATCGGTTGACTGGCTTCTATAGCCAATGCCGGTCTTGGTAATGGATCCCTTTGGATGGGACCCGATTGAGTCATGTCGTAATGATATTGTCGTTGTCGATCTCGCCCACCAAGGTTGAGTTGCTGAAGATGTCCCACCGGCTGGCCAAAAAGTGTGTTGGTGTCTTTATCGTCACACTTTGACATACACGTGGCCTAGGAGATCTTCTTAGCTCTAGTGAAGGTCCTACAATCTTAGAAAAATGGTTCAAGACGTGCCATTCAGTTTGATCCTGCAACTATAAGGAAATAGACAAAATAAAATTAGTAACATAGCCGATTGGCAGCCAAGCCGATGACTGCGGTGAGGATAAAACAATAATGAGCAAATAACGCCAATCAGCCATAACACCGATGACCAAGGTAGAGCGACCGGGGAAAACACGCCATCGGCTGGTAAGATTGCCAATGAACGCATATGGGCTGATAAACATTTCCTGATGGTAGATATAATATAACATTGAATTGAAGATAACCTATCGACTTGTACTCCGACAGAAATAAATAAAACATGCCAGATAACATGGCCATATCATCAAAATCATCATAATAACAAGATTGGACCTAACCAAGACAATAGCTAGTCACGATGAACTTAATAATAATTCAAAGTATTAGACACACTTTATTTAGATGAACGATATATAACATGAAGAAGATACAATAGAAAGAGATGTCAAACCTAACCGATGAAGCCTCAAACTACCACACCTAAATCACATCAATCTAAGAGATTGTTGACGCCAAGATTTGGTAAGGCCTAGTAACCTACTACGAGTTGTCGTATGGTCAACAGGAGGTCAAGGAAGATCCGGTAAAAGAAAGTCAAAGAAGTCCTCCACAATAGTTGCTTGATCAGAATGAGAGCCGATAGAGATAAGAGCAAAAAAATGGTTATAGATTCATCCAGAATCGACTGAATAGGTTACTTGGAATAGTTAACTCTCGTTCAAACACCAATTGGCGCATCACCACCCTTGTGCCCCAAGGTTATCAGGCGGGACTCGGGCTCTCCAAGCTGAGCTGCATTAGTTTGATCGTCAGCAAAGAGGTGAGTCTCGCCACCCCTGACTTTCATACCAACTAGGTTAGTATTCTCACGGCTGCATCGATTCAGTTCGATCTCTTGAGAAGAACCATGAAACAACATGGTCGCTGGTTGTTCTTAGTGTATTTGGCTAGGTCTAAGGCCACATCAGTTAGGTTTGATCTCTTAGATTGAAGTGATCTGGGTTTGATAGCTTGAGGCTTCATCGATTAAGTCCGACATCTCTTGATGTTGTATCTTTTTCATGCCGTATATTGTTCATCTAAATAAAGTTTGCCCGATTCGTTGATATATTGTTCAAATCATCATGACTAACTACTATCTTGGTTAGGTCCAATTTAGTTATTGTGATGATTTCCATGATATAGATTTGTTGTCTGGCATGGTTTATTTATTTCTATCAGAGTACAAGCTGATAAGTTATCTTTAATTAATCTCCATATCATGTTCACCATCGAAGGGTGCCCATCAGCCTATATGCATATTCTGCCTTCTCCATCAGCCGATGGTGTGCTCGCTCAATTTGGTCCAACTCAGGCTATCGGCCGTCCGGCCAATCGACGCACTGGTTTACGTTTTTATCTTTTATGCTAGTCATCTACTTGCTAGCCAATTGGCTATGCTACTAACATATATATTTTCCGATCCCTTACCAGTTGCAGGGTCAAACTAATTGGCACGCCCTAAACCCTTTCTAAGACGTAGGACCTCCACCGGAGTCAAGCAGATATCCTAGGCCGCGCGTGTTTTAGTGTGTGACCAAAAAGCACCCCAACACGCTTTTTGGCATGCTTGGTGGGACAATCTCCAACAACTTTGCCATGGCATGGAAGCTAAGTGAGGAAAACGTCATCATGATCACCATGGACGCCATGTCCGAAGAACAGAGGACGGAGGTGCAGCAACATGTGGAGGAGTTCCGGAAGTCATGCCTGCAGGTCTACGACATGAATCGGCTGGGTCCCGTTCAGAGGGCCCCGCTCCCAACACTAGTGCTGACCATGGAAGGTGGTCAGCAAACAGAGAACATTCAGGCTAGTCTTCAAGAAGTTGTTGATCAGGTGATCCACCAATTGCTAGTCAGCCAATCAGGAACACTTTCCAAGACGATTCAAGGACTGATCAAGGAGGCCATCGGGGGCATAGTGGTTCGTGACACACCGCAAGGTCCGGCGTACCTCCCCAATGACCTATTGAGACTATTGTAGCACACTAAGCCAACATCACTACTATAGGGGCTGATGAGGCTAGACCAACTGAGTTCTTCGCTCGGCTATGAAGGCGACAAGATGACCCAGCCATCGGGCCCCTCGCATAGTCAGCCCCAGGGCATGTGTTGGCGTAAAAGATTACGCTAACAGGTTTCTATAGAAGAGAAACTAACAAACGAAGTGTTTGCGAAGAGAACTATTCTAAGCCTCCGAAAGGATAATAACTTAGAATAGTTCGAATGTGTGTATTGAATAACTTGTATTCGGTCCCTATTACAGGGTGAAATGGGGGGTATTTATAGGCCCAAACATTAAGGAAAAGACCTATTTACCCCTCTATTACAACCGACATAGTGGAAACTATTCGGTTTCCTTAATAGGGCTAAAATGGTAAAAGACTAATCTAATGAGAAAGAAGATAAGTCTTCCATCTTAGCTGGCAGAAAAGATCTTGGAGGGCTTTAGTTCGAAGATGTACTCCGAACCAATGCCTATCTTCGTACATCGAACTTGGTTCCGGGTATCTTCGAAGTTGATCGTCTGGGAACCTTCGAATCTGCTGTCTGCCTTTATGTTGCTTCGGCAATAACCCCGAAGATGAGTTATTTTCCCCCAACAGTAGCCCCTCGAATACGCTTCTCCGTTTGACCTGTAACGTTAGGAGAGCAGTATACGGAAGGAAAAGATAACCAAACATCGGGGTTATTGGTTTTTATTTTATCTCCGAAATGCACGAAGATATGAACTTCGAATCAGTCTTAAGGTAATTGCTTTTCGAACTATCTTAGAACCGACTCAAGAAGTTCAAAAGTCTTTTAGACTTAGAGAAAATAACCGTTAAGTTTCTGTTTCTAACGGAAACTGTAGTAAGAGTTAATTTCGGGGAAAAGTAACGGCAAGAATACGAAACGACATGGATTAACGGTAAAAAAGTGAAGTCTGGGCTATAAATAGAAGGTCTAGAAGTTACCCAGTTACCTTTTCACCGCATTCTCGCAATCCAAAACTTTTCGAGCCCTTTGAGTTCTTGAGCCCTAGCCTCCATTTCTTCAAAGCAATCCGGCGACCGCAATGGCGAAGACTAAGGGATCAGCACCTCCGTCGGTCTTGGCTCGGCAGCAGGCGGCTGCAGCAGCAGCGGCGACAACGTCGGTGGTGGCGACATCGGCGGCGGCAGCGTCGACGGCGGCATCCATGGCGGCGGGAGGGAGAAATCCCCAAATCACCGATGACCAAGGTCTGTGCCCGCCATCGACAAAGTATTTGGATCAATCTTTTGAGTTGGGGCCTTCTACCTGCAAGAGGGAGTCTTTGGCAATCACAGCAGGGGGAAAAATTAGTAATGGAGTTATGATCCGGAAGCCGGGCAAAGAATCGATTCCATCGCCAAGACCCGAAGAAGTAGTGGTATTCGAAGCCTTCTTCGAAGCTGGCTTGGGCCTCCCTACAGTGGATTTCCTGGCGGAGGTACTTGATCTGTTCCATGTAACCCTCCCCCAATTATCTCCGAATGCAGTAGCTAGATTAGCTATCTTCGAATGGGCGCTGAGAGCCGAAGGTTGTGAGGGGAGGGCAGAAATCTTCGCTGCACTACACAGAGCAACTTGCCAACCGAAGACCTTCGTAGGCTCCGGAGGTGAAAAAGTGGTGATATCTTTCGGCTCTATCAACTTTAGACTTCGAGATGAGTATGCCCTTCAGTTTCCTGCCAAGGCCATTAATGCCAGATGGTATACTGATTGGGTTCTAAGATGGTTTTATGCCGAAGTTGGAGCAAGCAGTCCTCTGGCCGGGCCCCTTAAAGAAATTCAATTCCGAAAAGAAGCCTTAGTGCAGCCCAACAAAGGCCAGCTCGAAGCTCGTCTTAACTTGCTTCAGAAGATTAGCCGAAGGTTAAGCATGCGGGACTTAGCCGAAGAATTTCTCGCCTTGCAAATTTCTCCGCTGATGGCCAACTGGCCTATCGTCTTCGAGGATGATTCAGAAGGCGGTCTCCGCAAGATTAACTTGACTTCGAGCCCTGCAGGTAACTTCGAAACCAACATGCATTGTACATATTTACTTCGAAGAAAGACTAACTTGAATTATTTATTTTTTAGCTTCTTCAGCCCCTATTACTTCAGAGCAAATTGTATGGGCTTCGGAGAAGATTTTGGGTGCCCCAACTCCGACTGAAAAAGAATGGCGAGTTAAATTGGTCGGGAGTTGGGAGAGGTTTAACAGAGTATGGGGAATATTGGAGTTGACTCCGCCCCCTCTGATGGACTGTGTGCCTTTGGAAAAAGGACCCAAGAAAAGGATGGCTGAAGCCGGAGCTTCGAGCTCCGCAAAGACTCCGGTGAAGAAGGTGGCTCGGAAGCCAAAAAATCTCGCACCTTCGAATCCTGCGCCTTCGAGCTCAAGAACCTCAATCTCCGGTTCTAAAGAAGATGAAGGTATATTATTAGTGAGATTGATTGATGAAGATGCAGCTCAACAAAATATTCACATTGAAGATATTGCAGGTATGCCGGAGCCTCAAGCTAACATTGAAGAAGTGAGAGCTCCGGATACTCAAGAGGAGCAAATCGAAGCCCCTATGGGCGAAGATGAAGTTGAAGTTCCTACAACTTCAGTTGTGGATGAGGGGAGGACTGCTCACGGAGATACTCCGGCAGCTGAAGTTTTAACTGTGGATTCAGATGATGACTTCACCTTTGATCCTCCGAGCAGTCCAGTGCTCGACCTCCCCCAGAATGTCGAAGGTAAACTTCGCATAATTCTTTTATTATTTTTTGCAAAATTATACGATGTATAATACCTTTGTTTTTGCAGAGCCTCTTTCGGAAGAAGTACATCACGAAGACACAACTCAAAGGACTTCGACAACTTCAGAGCCGCACCCGGAGGTCGCTCAACAGGGGCCTGGAAGGGGTAAAAGACACATAGAGCCTCTCCCTACTCAAGGATCAACTTCGTCTGAGTCAACAGATGAAAGTGAATCAACTGAGGGGGGGCCATCTTCCAAAGTTCCAAGGACCTCAGGAGAACGCTCCGGACCTTCGTCAAGCAGGGATGACCAAAGGGCTTCGGCAATGCTCCCTCTTTTGACTCCTTTTTTGGAGCCAACTGGGCTTCGGACTCTGCTCAAACCTTTAGGTCGAGTGAGTCGCAAAGTCGGGGAGACAGAGCTGGTAGCAAAATTAAGCAGGGCGAAGAGTTCGGAGCTTAACGTTGCCCTGGAACGAGCGGCCTACCAGGTACGGAGCACCTTCGAGCCAATATCTTTTAGCGAATTATATTGGGTTCGGAGTACATCTTCGAACCAGCAGCAAATTATACATGAATAATTTCTTACTTTAGTTTTTTCTTTTCTCAGCAAGCAGTCTTGGCCCGCGCTGCAACTTTATCAAGCGAGAATGAAATTGCTCAGCTTCGGGAAGAAAATGAAGCTCTTAAACGCAACTTATCTTTCTCTGAAGCTAGAGTACTTCAAATGGATAATGTGATTTCAACGGAGCGTAGGGCCAGACAGGGCTTGGAGGCTGCTAATAAGGAGCTTGAAGCAGAAAGAATCGTGCTTCGGGCTGAAATTGAAAAGGTGCGGTTGGAGCATGCTAGTGCTGGGTCTGAACTTGTAAGGCTCCAAGAGGAAGCTAGCCAACTCCTAAACCAGAAGAATATTTTAACTACGGAGAATGCTAGGATTTCTGGAGTTTTGGCAGAAACGACTTCGAGCAAGGATGCACTAACTGAAGAAAAGCTCAAGTCGGAGAAGGTAGCTACGGAGGTCATCGAACAGATGCTAGGTGTTCTGGAGTACTTCGGTACTACTGGATCACTTCCTTCGGATGACAACGTGACTCTGCTGCGCCGGTTAAAAAGGATCCAAGGAGCAGCAAAGCAAATGAAGACGGCAGGCATTCATTATGGAGAACTCTCCGGACAAGTGTCTGCTCTCGGACTACTTCGTTACTACGAGGATTTGGGCCGAACAATCACTCCGAGCGCAGAGGGCTCCATTATCTTCGACGACGAGCGGCTTTTGAATCCTTCCGAAGGCGTGACTGCCGCCTGGCGAGCCTTTCAAACCTCATGGAGAGCCGAAGGTCGTTCCGCGATCAAGGCTTGGATCGATGAAGGCCAACGCCAGAAGCAAGTTCGGAGCCAAGCTTCGAGCAGTCAGCCTCCTCCGAACCCGCAGGTTTAGGAATTATTTAGGATTTTTTGACTATGTAAAGCTCATGCTTGTAAACATTTATCAATGAAAATCTTGTTTGTCATATTTTTAGGCTTTGCCTCTTATGGAAGACATCGAAGTGTTAGAGCTTAACAACGAACTTCGCTCATTATGGAACACCTTCGAACTTCTAAAGAGTTATAAACGTCCTCGATTTCTTATTCCTCGAGATGACTCTGGCGTAATTGCGCCCGAAGTAATCAAAGACGTATTGTCTTATATTAAAGAGGAAGAGAAAGAGGTTGACGCAAACACCTCGTCTTCTGAAGACACTATTTGGTCTGAAGACGAAGGTGAAGCTCGAAATAAAAGATCTGAAGATCTTAGAAGCTGGGAAAGAAGCCCCAAACGGCTTCGAACTTGGGCCGAGCTTCAACAAGAGCAGAAGGATTTTCGAGCTTCGAGGGGGAGGAAGAGAGTTAAACGTAAAGTTCTTAGAACTTCCGATGTTGGAACTAGTCGCTCCACCCCTAGCTCTCGAGACCGAAGAGGTCTCCGATTCCTTCTTGGTATAGATACCAATTTTTCATAGTGTAATCTGTAAACACATTTATTTCAATAATGAATGCCGATTCAAAATTGTCTCCATATTTACTAGCCCCTCTTTGGGTATAAGCAACTTCGAAATGTATTCAAAGATGGTTATGCGCAAAGAAAAAACTTCGGAGTACAAATTTTTGGGGGTTCGGAGCCCCTCTGTCATTTAAAGATCTTTTAAAATCTTATGAAATGTCTTCGACTATTTGTAGTCAGAAGAATGGTAATTTAGTACCTTTGTTTTATGAAAGAAATCAGTTTAGATAACTTTCAGGACACTTTAGTGTCTTAAAAATTTGTCACTTTGGACTATGTTAACAGACATTCGAAGCTCATGGCTCAAATGCTGTTTTGCTTTAGCCACCTTCGGCTTTGTCTTTGCGATCTCTGACGAACCAATGGTTCGGAGTTTGCAATGGTCTCTTTGGACTCTTTTTACGGATGTCTACCAGCCAATGGCTTGGACTCCGTATAATTTGGCCACCTTCGGCTCTTTTTGCAGAAGTCTACCAGCCAATGGCTTGGACTTCGCAGATTTTGGCCACCTTCGGCTCTTTTTACGGAAGTCTACCAGCTGCAGCCTGGACTCCGTAGGGTTTGGCCACCTTCGGCTCTTTTTACGGAAGTCTACCAGCCAATGGCTTGGACTCCGTAGGGTGTGGTTTTGGGCTCTTTTACGGATGCCTACAAGCCGGTGGCCTGGGCTCCGGATTATGTCAGCCCCCACGTCGGATGCTTCGAACTTTATGGGTTTGAAGTCCGAAAATACAACCCAGCTTAATGACACTTCCCTCTCGGTCGACCCCGCGGTTCCAGTGTGTCCACTCGGAAGCTAGAAGTCTATGAGGGGAAGGCAACTATCAGGGTCATATGCTTTATTAATTTAGGAGATGATTACAAGCGAATTACAAGGAGCCCTTATGCGAAGTATCGCTTTAGGTGCTCCGCATGCCAAGTATGTGCTAACTCTTCACATTCTAAATTAGCTAATTTAAACGAACCAGGGCGCCCTGAACGGACAATTAGGTATGGACCTTCCCATTTATTGCCTAACTTCCCTGGTGCTATAATGCTTCGTAGAACAAGATGACCCGGTCTTAGTTCATTGAGCTTAACCTTCGGGTCATACCAAATCTTCGTCTGCTGATGATACTTTGATAAATTAGCTACAGCTCGAAGTCTTGTTTCTTCTGATAAGTCTAACGAAGCTTGTCTTTCTTCTTCAATGTCTGGTTCGGTGCTGCGAAATGACCCCCCTTTGAGCTCCGTTGGAGTCATAGCTTCATCTCCGAATAGTAGTCTGAACGGAGTAAAACCTGTGGACCTTGTTTGCGTAGTCCGAATGGACCACAGAATCTTCGGAAGTTCTTCGGTCCACAGTCCCTTTGCTAATCCTACTATTCTTCGATTTAGCCCTGATAAAATATTTCCATTGGCTCGTTCTACGGCTCCATTCGACTGAGGATGCCTCACTGCAGCAAAACATAGCTGAATGCCTAGGTCTTCGCAAAACTTCCTAAAGGGTTCTGCATCGAACTGTGTTCCATTATCAACTGTGAGGTATCTAGGCACTCCGAACCAACAAATAATGTTCTTCCAGAAGAATTTCTGCACATTGTTTGAAGTGATAGCTATTAAGGGTTCTGCTTCCACCCACTTAGAAAAATATTCAATAGCTACCACTGCGAACTTCAGATTTCCCTTTGCTAACGGAAAGGGACCAATTAGATCCATACCCCATCTGGCCATAGGCCATACCGGAGCAATGACTTGAAGAGCTGTTGGTGGGCGATGACTCCGTCGACCCATCCACTGGCATCCTTGACAAGTGTGGACCAAGCTCTCCACATCAGCTGTTATTGTGGGCCAATAAAGCCCCTGGTGAAGTGTTTTTCCTGCCAGAGCTCTAGGGGCTAAATGGATTCCACAAAGGCCTTCGTGAATTTCTCGAAGAATTTCTTGGCCTTCGGCTTGAGATATACATCGGAGTAGAGGGGAACATACTCCGGTCTTGTATAATATACCGTTGATTAACTGATAGTTTCTGGCTCTGAGCTTTAATCTTGACAACTGGGGCTCTTCGGGCAAATTTGTTCCTCCTTGCAAGAGTTCTATGATCGAATCTTTCCAATCTGCACTAGGAATGCAAAGAATCTCCGCAGAGGCAATTTGTGGCACCGAAGGTATATTGAGCTCCTCATAGAAAGCTTCTTCAGGCACATCCACAGCTCCGGCTGTAGCCTTCGCTAAAATGTCCGCTTGCACGTTTTCCGTTCTTGGTATACTCCGAATGGAAATACCCTTGAAGTGTGCTTCGATTTTGCGGATTTCTTCTAAGTACTTTGCAAGCTGTGGATGCCGAACTTGAAAACTTTTGTCTACGTGCCCTGCTACTATCTGAGAATCTGTCTTTATAATTATTCTTGTAGCCCCTAGAGCACGTGCTTTCCGGAGTCCCAATAAAATTCCTTCGTACTCCGCTATATTATTGGTAGACTTAAAGTTGAGTCTTGCGGAGTACATTGCTCTTTGCCCTGACGGTGAAATCAACACTTGATGGGGACTCGGGTGGCCCGATCTTTCGATGAGAGGATAGGTCGATTGGTAGAAGGAGAAGACGTTCACGATCCGACTACAACCATCCAAGGATGTTGCGCCTTAGCAATCGCTACACCAACTCCAAGGCTGTTCGTGATCTTTACGGAGCACGATCAACCAAACCACGAGGGTTCTTGTTCCTGCAAGCAATCGAGAACTAGCAAGAACAAGATGAACAAGTGTGCACTCACACTAATTTCGCAGGGATACAAGGGGTGAGTTCTGGAACAGCAAAACGGCGATCTAACCGACCACGGCTTCAACTGGCAAAGTAGCGTAGCTAAACTTTGTATTCAACCAAAACTGCTTCACAACTGAAGTCTCTAGGGTATTTATAGCCCTAGGAACGTTCCCAATGTTTGGAAACTTATTACATATGGAAACTACTAAATTATTACCTAAACAGATTATCTAGAAAAAGGAAACATATTGACTAGAAGAAGGAAAGTAGTGATTCTCCTTCCTTCGCTGGGATATCTCGGTTGAGTAAATATATTATCTGCCAAGGAGACTTTCTCAGCTTTCCAAAGAGTACTCAAACATTCCATTTGATGAAGGGATTCCAAAGTTATGATGCTTTTAATGCAGTCTATCTACATGTTGACGTGGCAGATTTTCCCAACACGAAGTAGCTCAGCTTTCTTCTTCTTTTCCTTCATTCCTAAGCAAAATAATAGCATCACACGAATTTAGTAGTTCTCCATTCAATTGTGTATGTGTATACAATACAAGAAACGATTTCACCTGATAGTTTAATTGTCGCGCACGGGCTCGAGTGATTGGACCTTGTATTTCTGTTGGAGCTGGTTCTAATATATGAGTCTTGGGTTTAACCATGTCGGAGATGCCCTCATCATCCTCCCCTTCTTGCATTTGAGTTGTCCTCAACTCATGCTCGTTCTCTTCCCCCAAGTAGGGTCGCAAATCTGCAATGTTAAAAGTGGGACTAACCCCAAAATCTGCAGGTAACTCAAGTTTATATGCATTGTCATTAATACGTTCTAATATCTTAAAGGGACCATCAGCTCTTGGCATCAATTTAGACTTACGTAATGCAGGAAATCGTTCTTTACGTAAATGCAACCAAACAAGATCACCAGGTTCAAAAGTTACATGCTTGCGCCCTTTGCTACCAGCAAGTTGATATTTCGCATTCATAGATTCAATGTTTGCTTTTGTTGTCTCATGGAGTTTCAGAATCATTTCAGCACGCTTTGTCGCATCAAAATTCAATTTCTCCGTAGGTGGAATGGGTAATAAATCAATTGGGGCACGAGGAGTAAAACCATACACAATCTCAAAGGGGCAGAACTTAGTAGTAGAATGCATTGAACGATTATATGCAAACTCAATATGAGGCAAGCACTCTTCCCACATCTTAATATTTTGTTTCAAGATGGACCTAAGCATGGTAGACAATGTTCTATTCACAACTTCTGTTTGCCCATCAGTTTGAGGATGACAAGTAGTAGAAAATAACAATTTAGTTCCCAATTTAGCCCACAAAGTTTTCCAAAAGTGACTTAGGAATTTAACATCACGATCTGAAACAATAGTGTTTGGTACACCATGCAATCGAACAACCTCCCGGAAAAACAAATCAGCAACATGGGTAGCATCATCACTTTTATGACATGGAATAAAATGTGCCATCTTAGAAAATCTATCCACAACAACAAAAATGCTATCCCTCCCCTTCTTTGTTCTAGGCAATCCTAAAACAAAATCCATGGATATATCTTCCCAAGGTACGCTAGGAACAGGAAGAGGCATGTAAAGACCATGTGGATGCAATCGTGACTTAGCTTTTTGACATGTCGTGCAGCGAGAGACGAAGCGTTCAACATCCCGCCTCATCTTGGGCCAAAAGAAGTGATCAGCAAGTATGTCCTCTGTCTTCTTCACACCAAAGTGTCCCATCAATCCACCACCATGTGCCTCTTGTAACAGCAATAGACGAACAGAACAAGATGGAATACATAATTTGTTAGGCCTAAATATAAACCCATCAGTAAGGACGAATTTGTTCCAAGTTCTTCCCTCTTTGCAATTCAGAAACACATCTTTGAAATCGTTGTCATTAGCATATTGTTCCTTAATTGTTTCTAAACCAAAAATTTTGAAGTCAAGTTGTGAAAGCAAGGTGTAACGTCTAGAAAGAGCATCAGCAATAATATTTTCCTTTCCTCTCTTATGTTTGATGACATATGGAAAAGACTCAATGAATTCAACCCACTTGGCATGTCTACGGTTCAATTTTGCTTGGCTTCGTATGTGTTTCAATGACTCATGATCAGAGTGTATGACAAATTCTTTGGGCCATAAATAATGTTGCCATGTTTCTAACGACCTTACTAGAGCATAGAGTTCTTTATCATATGTTGAGTAGCTTAAACAAGGTCCAGAGAGTTTCTCACTAAAATAGGCAACATGCTTACCTTCTTGAATAAGTACCCCTCCAATCCCAATACCACTAGCATCGCACTCAAGTTCAAACGTCTTACCAAAATCTGGGAGCTGAAGTAGTGGGGCATTAGTCAGTCTATGTTTCAAGATGTTGAATGCATCTTCTTGTGGTTGTCCCCATTGGAACTGGACACCCTTATTCGTCAATTCATTCAAGGGTGCGGCAATGGTGCTGAAATCTTTCACAAAACGTCGATAAAATCCAGCAAGTCCCAAGAAACTCCGCACCTGCGTGACCGTTTTAGGAGTTGGCCAACTCTGAATTGCTTCAATCTTAGCTTGATCAACCTCAATGCCCTGTGGAGTAACAACATAGCCAAGGAAAGCAACTCGATCGGTGCAAAATGTGCACTTCTCAAGGTTACCAAACAATCGTGCAGTGCGTAAGGCATCAAAAACAGCACGTAAATGGGCAAGGTGTTCTGCTATTGATTTGCTATAAATGAGAATATCATCAAAATAGACTACAACAAATCGTCCAATAAATGTTCTTAAAATTTCATTCATCAATCTCATAAATGTACTAGGTGCATTAGTCAAACCAAAAGGCATCACTAACCACTCATATAAACCAAACTTGGTTTTGAAAGCTGTTTTCCATTCATCTCCCAATTTCATGCGAATTTGATGATATCCACTACGCAAATCAACTTTAGAGAACACAGTAGAGCCACTCAGTTCATCAAGCATATCATCTAACCTAGGAATAGGGTGACGATATCGAATTGTGATATTATTAATTGCTCTACAGTCAACACGCATGCGCCAAGATCCATCTTTCTTGGGTACTAAAATTACTGGAACAGCACATGGACTCAAGGATTCGCGTACATACCCTTTGTCAAGCAACTCCTGAACTTGACGATGGATTTCTTTGGTCTCCTCTGGATTAGTTCTATATGGCGCACGATTAGGCAATGCAGCTCCAGGGATCAGGTCGATCTGATGCTCGATTCCTCGGATGGGTGGTAGTCCTGGTGGGGTCTCCTTTGGAAAAACATCACAATACTCCTGCAAAAGATCAACGACAACAGGTGGCAAAGAAGGAGGAATATCCTCAAATGAGAACAAAGTTTGTTTGCACACATAAGCATAACAAGTTGTAGTAGCAACATCCAAATTTTCAGTATCAGATTTGGTAGCCAATAAACAAACACCTTTCATCTTAATCATATTTTTATTTTTGTGGTCAACTTTTGATTCTTTCTTCTTATGTTCCTCAAGTTCCTTGACTACAATCTGGTTCTCACTTTTAGGGTGTCCCTGGTTTCTCACTTTATTAGCTCTGGCAATCTCATCTTTCAAAATATCATCAGGAGACATGGGATGCAGTACAATTTTCTTATTACCATGTATGAATGAATATTGATTAGATCTTCCATGATGTAAAGTGTCTTTGTCATACTGCCAAGGTCTACCTAACAATACAGAGCATGCATGCATAGGTACGATATCACAATCAACAATATCACAGTAAGACCCAATAGCAAAGTTCAGCCTTACCATTCGGGTCACCTTTACCTTACCACTGTCGTTGAACCATTGAATGTAGTATGGTTGTGGGTGAGGTTTTGAATCCAAGGCAAGTTTCTCCACCATCTCAGAACTTACCAGATTTCGGCAGCTTCCTCCATCAATAATGGTGCGACAGGCACGATCCTTCACAATACACTTGGTTTGAAATAAATTATGTCGTTGGTTCTGTTCTGCCTTGCCCACATGTGCGCTTAACACGCGCTGCACAATGAGGCTTTCATAATGAGCTGCATCTTCAGCACCAATGTGCTCCTCATCTTTGCTCCCTACATCATTAGCAGCAAGCATAGCATATGTATTTTCATCTAAATCACTAGCTGAAGAATACCCACCATCCTCCTTTATGATAAGCACGCGTTTGCTTGGGCACTCATTCTGCACATGCCCATACCCCTTGCATCGATGGCATTGAATGTCCCTTGTGCGTCCTGTTGATGCGACCGATGAAGTACTCTTCATAGGAGCTTGTGGAGTTGAAGAAGATGAAGCAGGACGTTGCTTGGCATTGGTTGTTCCTGGTGAAGGTGTTCTATTTGTTGGGGCTGAGGTACGTGGTGTCCAAGACGTTGTACGCCCTGTAGAATAATTAGGCCTCGCACCTGCACGTCGTCCCTGCACTTCTCGCTCAGCTTTACAAGCATAGTGAAATAATCGAGTAATAGTATCATATTCCTTATAACTAAGGATGTCATAAATCTCTCGGTTCAAACCCCCTAAGAACCTAGCCATCTTAGCTTCCTCACCTTCTTCCAAGCCACAACGTAGCATTCCTATCTGCAGTTCTTGATAATACTCCTCAACACTTTTATTTTCCTGTCTCAATTGCTGCAACTTATTTAACAAATCACGTGCATAATATGATGGAACAAATCTGGCACGCATGATTCTTTTCAAGTCAGCCCAAGTAGGTGGTAAAACATTTCCATGTGTACGACAATATTCACTCCACCAAACAGAAGCAAAGTTTGTAAATTCACTAGAAGCAGCCCTAACCCTCTTATTTTCAGGAATATCATGGCATGCAAATTTCTGATCTACCAATAATTCCCATGAAAGATATGCATCAGGGTCATACTTACCATCAAAAGAGGGCATAGTGAATTTAATCTTACCAAGAGAGTCATCATGATCACGGGCCATTCGTCGTTGACGTACAGGAGGTACGCCATGGCGATTATGCTGATGGACTGTGGGGTCATCCTCAGAATCAGCAGCATAATCTTCAAAGTTCTCGCCTTCATCGCTGCCACCATTTCTTTGCATAGCTACAAATATAGGTGGTCGTTGTGCTGCTGGTGCTGGACGCTGAACCATCTCATCAAGGCGTCGAGCAATATCTGCAAGAGTTGTATTCATGTTACCTATAGATGTTTCTAATGCAGCGAGCTTGGTGTTGGTGTGGATCTGTGTGTCTTCTACATGACGGAGGCCTTCATTGGTCATACGCACATCCTCCTCAAGTCCCTCGGTGCGTACTCTAACTTTATTCTCAAAATGCTGTATAATTTGCTTTGTCCGAGGTGTTAGTATTCCATCCTCCGAGTGTTCTCCAGAACCTGTCATGATTACAAATAGAAAAGAGAGGTTGCAAAAAAAATATCCCTAAACTTTACTAGGATGGGGTTACAATCCACTTTCTCTCAACCTGTTCACACAAGCTCTTACTCGTTCTTACAAGGCTCAACAGGAGATGACAGCAACGTTAGATCAGAACAAGCCCTGGAGTCAGGTGTATTGATGCTTTTGTTGCTAACCCCGGTCAAGTTATAGCCGAATTTGTGGATCTTTAGGTGGGCATAAAAACACTCACAAAGGAATACTAGAACTGCATTAGTATAAGCAAATTGAGTAATTGTTCAAGGTTGGTATTGTGCTGATCCTAGGCTTGAACGTACTAGAGACGCGAGCCTAGACACAAACGATACCACCAAACCGACAAAGGAAGAACTAGCTTTCCTCCTCTTTTGTCACAAGTTTTTTTTCTTCACTTTTTTTCGCTCTTTTTTCTCTTCTTCTTTTTTGGTGCGGCTTTTTTTTTTCTTTTTTTTGAGCACCCCTTTTGCCTTTTCTTTTTTCCCTTTTTTTAAAGAACAACAAATTACGAGGTGTATACACAAACTCTTACTGCAAGACTCCCAAGCTTTGTACGATCTAAACAGAAAGCAAACGACCAAATATGAAGATGACTCTAAAAGGAAAAATAAAGATCCTCTTGTAAGCTATCCAAAAAGTATTAAAACTCTCCAATCCAAGTTTGCATGGGTGATATATGATAGTTTTAGTAACACCTGCACAACCTGCCCGAATTACACCTGAATTCCAGAATAACAAACCGACTAAACAGACCAAGACACGGTGGTAAAAACGTGACAAGAACTCGAAACTCTAAACGAACTAAACGCTAAGACCAACAACTTCACACGACGATGCAACCAAAAACTCAAAATGCCGATACTAAGAAGAACTAGTAATAGGCTCAAAGAGGCTTGGATCTTGGGTAATTTTTTTGTGTGGCTTTTTCTGGACTGTAGGAAAAAAATGAAATAAAAACTCACCGATCAACGAAAGCTCTGATACCACTTGATGGGGACTCGGGTGGCCCGATCTTTCGATGAGAGGATAGGTCGATTGGTAGAAGGAGAAGACGTTCACGATCCGACTACAACCATCCAAGGATGTTGCGCCTTAGCAATCGCTACACCAACTCCAAGGCTGTTCGTGATCTTTACGGAGCACGATCAACCAAACCACGAGGGTTCTTGTTCCTGCAAGCAATCGAGAACTAGCAAGAACAAGATGAACAAGTGTGCACTCACACTAATTTCGCAGGGATACAAGGGGTGAGTTCTGGAACAGCAAAACGGCGATCTAACCGACCACGACTTCAACTGGCAAAGTAGCGTAGCTAAACTTTGTATTCAACCAAAACTGCTTCACAACTGAAGTCTCTAGGGTATTTATAGCCCTAGGAACGTTCCCAATGTTTGGAAACTTATTACATATGGAAACTACTAAATTATTACCTAAACAGATTATCTAGAAAAAGGAAACAGATTGACTAGAAGAAGGAAAGTAGTGATTCTCCTTCCTTCGCTGGGATATCTCGGTTGAGTAAATATATTATCTGCCAAGGAGACTTTCTCAGCTTTCCAAAGAGTACTCAAACATTCCATTTGATGAAGGGATTCCAAAGTTATGATGCTTTTAATGCAGTCTATCTACATGTTGACGTGGCAGATTTTCCCAACACGAAGTAGCTCAGCTTTCTTCTTCTTTTCCTTCATTCCTAAGCAAAATAATAGCATCACACGAATTTAGTAGTTCTCCATTCAATTGTGTATGTGTATACAATACAAGAAACGATTTCACCTGATAGTTTAATTGTCGCGCACGGGCTCGAGTGATTGGACCTTGTATTTCTGTTGGAGCTGGTTCTAATATATGAGTCTTGGGTTTAACCATGTCGGAGATGCCCTCATCAACACTGCCCCAATGCCTGCTCCGGATGCTTGGAAAGCCCCATCGGAGTAAACAGTCCAAACTCCGCCACTTGATTTCTCCGGAGTAAAATTCGCAGGTGGAGTCCACTCTGCTACGAAGTCTGCTAGGACTTGGGATTTGATAGCTGTCCTTGCCAAGAAAGATATGCCGAAGGGTGCTAGCTCGACTGCCCACTTTCCAATTCTTCCAGTGGAATCTTTGCTTCGGAGCATATCTCCTAAGGGATACGAAGTTGGTACAATTACATTATGAGCCAAAAAATAATGTCTTAGCTTCCTCGAAGCCATTATCAGAGCATAAACGAACTTCTCAAGTTCGGAGTATCTTGTCTTCGCTCCTGACAATGCTTCGGATACAAAATAAACAGGATTTTGGACCAACTTCCCATTGAAATCCACTTCTCTAACAAGGACTGCGCTGACAGATGAACCTGTAGCTGCAAGGTACAGGAGTAGGGTTTCATCCGCAGTAGGCACCGTGAGTGTAGCAAGATTACTGAGATAATCTTTAATATCTTCGAAGCTTCTCTGACACTCCGGTGTCCATGCAAATCTTCGGACCCTTTCAAAGCTTTGAATATCGGCAAGATCCTCTCCGCAGACCTTGATAAAAACCTGCTAAGTGCGGCCAGACGCCCAGTCAGCTTTTGCACTTGCTTTAAATTCTCCGAAGGAGCCATCTTCTACAGCGCAGTTATTTGAGTAGGGCTAGCTTCAATTCCCCTGCTTGAAACTAAATACCCTAACAATTTTCCTGCCTTAGCTCCGAATATACATTTTTCGGGGTTAAGACGGATCCCACATGCCCGAAGGCTATTGAATGTTTCTGCTAAGTCTAGGCTATGTTGGTGCTTTAAAGCACTCTTTATTACAATATCATCCATATAGGCCTCCACATTGCGACCTAGTTGATAACCTAGAGCCTTAGCAACTAATCTTGAAAAAGTAGCCCCAGCATTTCTTAGGCCGAAGGGCATTCTTACATAGCAGAAGACTCCCGAAGGAGTTACGAAGCTTGTCTTGATTTCATCTTCGCGCTTCAACCATATTTGATGGTAACCAGAATACGCGTCAAGGAAGCTTAATAACTCCGAACCTGCAGTGGAGTCAACCAGTTGATCAATTCGGGGCATGGGGTAGGGGTCACGTGGGCATGCTTTATTCAAGGATGTGAAATCAATGCACATGCGCCACTTTCCGGAAGACTTCTTTCTGACGAAGACTGGGTTGGCTAACCATTCTGTGTGAGCCACTTCTCTGATAATCCCAGCCTTCAACAGTTTTTCAACTTCGTCCTTAGCTAGAGCAGCTCTCTCTGCGGACATCTTCCGGAGTCCTTGTCAAACAGGCCGGGCCTTCGGGTTTACAAGTAAACTGTGTTCAATAATATCCCGATCGACTCCGGTGATATCTTCGTCAGACCAAGCGAAGACATCCAAATTTTCTTCCACCACCTTTTCCAAGGAGGTTGCAACTTCAGGAGGTAAATCTTTACCAAATTGAAAAGTGTACTCTTTACCATCTTTAACAATGACCTTCGTTGCAATCTCTCCTTCAGGACTTGGTCTCAGAAAAGACTTCTTCGAAGCTTCGGAGGAGGCTGAAAAAATTTCTTCATTATCCTACACACTGTTTACTTGCCTCGGATCAAGAGGGGGACCATGACCATATTCCGCCCTCCGAGCAATGGCTTGATCTCCGAAGATTGTAAGGACTCCTGCTTGTGTGGGCATCTTCATGCACAAGTAATTGTGATGCGCCACAGCTCCGAACTGGTTCAGCATGCCCCGTCCGAAGATGACGTTGTAAGCATACGGGGCATCTATTACATCAAAGATAACTTCTTCAGTCCGGGCTAATAAACCTTCTCCGAAGGTAACTTCCAGGCCTATCAATTAGCACCCTGCAGAGGACGAGCCTAATAAGCCTTGCAGAGGATGAGCCGCTGGAAGGAGATGCTTCCTGGAAATGCATAACTAATCGAAGGCTTGAACAAAAATGATATCTGCCGAACTACCTCCGTCAATTAGCACCCTTCGGACTTCAGTTCCTGCAATATCAGCAGTGATAACCAATGGATCTGCATGCGGGAACTTAATACCAGCTGCATCCTCCGCAGAGAAAGATATCGGAACGTGAGACCACTCCGGCATTGCAGCTGCAGATGACGAAGTCCCAATATGACCTACTTCTCGAACGTACTCTCTTCGCTTTCTCTTGGACATGCTTCCGAGGGTACCTCCTCCGGAGATAGGGAGAACTACTCTTTTTCCTCTATCTTGCCCTTCCTCTTGCTTCGGAGGTGGCATAACATTGGCCACCGAAGGGTGCCTTGCAGCATCAAAATTTTCTATTCGCGCCACAGCCTGGACCGGCTCTGGGCGCGTTGGAGCTGGACTTCGGTCGGTACTACCTCGACCCGAAGTTCTCTCTAAGTACTCTCCCCTTAGGGTAAGTATAGCCTTGCAAGTATCAGTTGCATGGCTTCGATTTTCTCCGTGAATACAGCAGAAAAGGGTCTGGCCCTTGCCAGCCGTTTTCCCTGGCGGCCTCCAGCCGCTGGCCTTGTTCCCCGTAGACTGTGGAGCTCTTGGTGCAAACTTCTGTGGGGGTGCAATATTCATGACTTCAGAACGAGGGTGCTTTTGCCCTCTTCTCCGATCATGTTGCACTTCGAAGACTGGTTCCTACGGCTGCGCCGAAGTCTTCACTTCTACTTTGACTTCTTGCAATATAGACGAAGTAGCAGCAATCCTCCGAAGCCAACCCTCTTCTGACCTCGCATACTCCTCGAAGTATGACATTAACTGAGAGACTGAGGAGATGCTCTTCCGATGCAGTTTATCCAGAAGGCCTTGATGACTGACGCCTTCCCGAGCTGCATCAACCACTGAAGATGTGGACAACCCCCGAATTTGCGACTTCGTATGAGCGAAGCGCTTAAAGTACTGCCTCAATGTTTCTCCGGGGAGCTGTTTCACCTGGAAAAGGCTTCCTGTTGACATAGGAGGCACGAAGGTGCCCTGAAAGTTGCTTATAAACTTCCTCTTCAACTGCGACCATGAATTGATTGATCCTGGCTTTAAAGACCAGAACCATGTCAATGCCAATCCTTGAAGAGCTAAAGGGAAGCACTTCGCCATAGTGTCTCTAACTCCACCGCTAGCCTCAATTGCTAGGGCATAAGACCGAACGAACTCTCCGAGATCTTCATCTCCGGCATACTTACAGAGCTTCGAAGTTTTAAACTTTGGATCAAAGCGAACTTTCTGCAGCTCAGGATGCAGCGGAGACTCATTGTCGAAGGAGGCGTTCTCCGGGGCTTCGGGATAATCAAGATCATCATCTTTGGGCACTTCTGGGATGATTGGGGTGGCTTGAGAGCGAAGCTTGCTCGCAGCTTCCTGTCGCCACCTTGCCACTTCAGCTTGAAGGTTGGCCATTTGAGTGGCCATATCTCCAAGATTATTTTCATTTCCTCCGGAAGGATCTTCCGGGTCTTGAGAACTGGTAGGATCAGTTCGAATTGGGATGGAGGGTGGAGAAGGGACTCCGGGCAGTCGGAGTATGGAAGGGGTTGGCGGAGAAGCTTCGTATGAGCGAGGGATGGAAGCCCCTTCCGGAGTGTGTGGAGGGAAAGTCGAAGGCCCTCCGACTTCAACTGTGTCGAAGGGTATTTCTCCGGAGATCCGAGAGGACCTCCGAGTGGGATTGCGGGGTGCGCTCCGCTTAGGAGGCATGATGTAAGAAGTTGGTAGAGAACGAAGTTTTTCGGACTAGGTTCCCCACGGACGGCGCCAACTGTTGGCGTAAAAGATTACGCTAACAGGTTTCTGTAGAAGAGAAACTAACAAACGAAGTGTTTGCGAAGAGAACTGTTCTATGCCTCCGAAAGGATAATAACTTAGAATAGTTCGAATGTGTGTATTGAATAACTTGTATTCGGTCCCTATTACAGGGTGAAATTGGGGGTATTTATAGGCCCAAACATTAAGGAAAAGACCTATTTACCCCTCTATTACAACCGACATAGTGGAAACTATTCGGTTTCCTTAATAGGGCTAAAATGGTAAAAGACTAATCTAATGAGAAAGAAGATAAGTCTTCCATCTTAGCTGGCAGAAAAGATCTTGGAGGGCTTTAGTTCGAAGATGTACTCCGAACCAATGCCTATCTTCGTACTTCGAACTTGGTTCCGGGTATCTTCGAAGTTGATCGTCTGGGAACCTTCGAATCTGCTGTCTGCCTTTATGTTGCTTCGGAAATAACCCCGAAGATGAGATATTTTCCCCCAACAGCATGCTAGGCTGGCCCGATAAGAATGCATAGACGCCATTCCCCGTGTTCGATCTACTTGTTCTAGGGCAAGTGATGTACGACATCACAAGAGACCCCCCAACAGACCTCATGCCGCCAAGGGGTCCACCCGATGTCATCTCTCCTGGATATCACCGGATGGCACACTATGGAGAAATGCTCTACAACAATGCAAGGCAATACAGATATGACGCTGCTCGATGGGACTAGTACCAACAGGCGGCAATGCCTGCCTAATGTCCATCGTCGGGTCAGTAGGAAGATGAGTGGATAAACCGGATCACAGAGCTCATCATAGATCAATTCGTGTTGAAGCCCAAAGAGCAAACATTCACATATCGGTGGCCGTATCCCGAATGGTTTGATTGAGTACCGCTGCCGAATAGGTACAAGGTGCCAGATTTCACCAAATTCTCAGGACAAGACTCGATCTCCACAATCGAGCACATTAGCCGGTTCTTCGCCCAGTGTGGGGAGGCATCGACTGACGAATCGTTGAAGGTCTAGATGTTCCCGCTATACCTATCAGGATCGACCTTCATGTGGTTTTCTTCACTACCGGTGGACTCCATCAGAGGATGGGCGGACCTGGAAAAGAAATTTCACAAGTACTTATTCACCAGCACCTAGGAGATGAAGCTGACCGACTTGACATTCGTGAAGAAAAGGATGAACGAGTCGGTCCCAGACTATATACAGAGGTTCCGGGACATACGAAACAGATGTTACAGCGTGAACCTCACTGACAGCCAGTTGGCAGAGCTGGCGTTTAAAGGACTCCTAAGCCCTATAAGGGAGAAGTTCCCATCACACGAGTTCAAAAGCCTCTCACAACTGATGCAAAGGGTATCAGCCCATGAGAGCTGATTCTAAGAGGCCAGGCAGGACAAGTACCAAAAGAAGGTTGCGTTCACCCAAGTGTACAACTCGGACTCCAATGAGGACAACGACTCTTATGCAGAAGTCAAGATAACCGAGTGGTCCAAGAACAAGAAGTTGGTCGCATGTTCATGGATAAAATCGGCCTATAATGAAGAGAGGTATAACTTCGATATCAATAAGGCCGACAAAATATTTGACCTACTGCTAAGAGAGAAGCAAATCCACCTATCACCTGGCCATGTAATACCATCAGCCGAAGAACTGAAGAGGAACAAGTACTTCAAGTGGCATAACTCCCCATCGCACCACACTACTAAATGCAAAGTATTTAGGAAGAAGATCCAATCTTCCATAGAGCAAGGCCGAATTAAGTTTGACGATGGGAAACAATCGATTAATATAGACAACATCCATTCCAAGTCAACATGGTGCACACGCACTATGACGACAATCAGAATGCAAGTAACAAAAGGTCGACCAGCGGAAATGTCACCTTAGCAGAGCTCATCAAAAAGTATCAAAAGAGGTCAGTAGAAAGGGAAGGTAGCGAAGACAGGCGTGGCCACTGGCATTTCAATCCCCATTGGAATTGTGAGTTCTTCAAGCTTTGTTGGAACAAAGGGCTATGGCTACCGTCCATGGACGACTATTCGGGATGCAATGGAGTACCAAGTGATCATCGGCCACGTAAAGACGAGCTGAGGCTGCGTGATCAGAGAACCATGCACCAAAGGTTGTCGCTCCCAAGGGTATCGACGCTAGAAAGCCTTGGCCCCGTCGGTTCGGAAGGAGTCGGTCTGATGGCCGTAGACAAGAAAGACACCACAGGAAAGCCGCTGTGGTGCCCCATTGGAATCTTTACGCGATTTCGGTGTACTCCTAAACACCCTAATTTGACGCAACGATTCAAAGGAACCACTCACACCACCTAGGAAGTGGAGAGGGGAATGCCCTAAAGCTTTGGTGCCAATCAGAAAGAAGCATTTTTGAATGTTTAAAAGGAATGCGCTGGGTTTTAGTGTTGATGAAATCGATGGGATCAAGATCACCGCACGGCCCTAGAAAGAAACAAGAGGGGTATTTGGCTAAGGGGATCAAGATTTGGTTTTTTAGATTCTGCAGAGAAGGAAAAGGGAGAAAGAATGATAAGAAAAGGTGGAAGAACCAAGAAACATCGGCAAGTAATCAGAAATGAAGGGTAGAAGAGCTAATGACTTACCTTAGGGATGAAATCATTGATTGCCATTAGAGGCTGATGAAGAATGAGATCGGCAAAGTAGACGATGAGCGCAGGGAACACAAAATAGTGCCGAGCTCAAGGAAAAGGAAATGTTGTGCGAAAGGTGTAAAAGAAAGGAGAAGTACTCGACAGTTCTTATAGAGTGAGAAGCAATTCCTCAGCGGTCGAGTCAGAGTGATTTTGGCCGATTTGGTAGGGTTGTTCCCAACGTTCGGCAGAAGGTAATCATGAGTACATTTTAAAATAGGTCTAAATCGTTGCAAGATCAGGGGAAAACAAGACCTTTGATTTAAAAGAACGCTAGTGCTAGACTATGTGGGATGAAGCCTGGTCTAACACCACCATAGAGAAGTAGATGAGTTAGACTAGGCGGCATCCATCACAGTCGTTCATGGCCAAAGAAAGAAGAAAGGTACAATGAAGAAGATAAAGTGGAGCCGATGTCTTTGCAACATGTATTAAGCATTAGAAGATGAAGGGTTTCAAATTTTAGAAATAAATTGTAAAGGACATTTGAAAAGACATGTTGGTAGGGAGTGATTATGATTGATAATTTCGAAGCATCAGTTATCCCTTAGCACTCCAAAACTAGGGGGCATGTGTTGACGCCATGTTTTGGTAAGGCCTAGGAGCCCACTACGAGTTGTCGCATGGTCAATAGAAGGTCAAGGAAGATCCGGTCAAGGAAAGTCAAAGAAGTCCATCCACAATAGTTGCATGATCGAAAGGGGAGCAAATGGAGATAAGAGCAACAAATGGTTACAGATTCATCAAGAATCGGCTAGATAGGTTACTTGGACGGCAAGTCTACGGACTATAAATATGTATCTCCTATGTTAGAATAGTTAACTCTTGTTCAATGAACAATCGGCGCATCGCCACCCTTGTGCCCCAAGGTTATCTAGTGGGACTCAGGCTCTCGGAGCTGGGCTGCATCAGTTTGATCTCCGACGAAGAGGTGAGTCCTGCCACCCCTGACTTCCGTGCCAACTAGGTTAGTATCCTTACATCTACATCGATTCAGTTTGATGTCTTGAGGAGAATGGTGAAACAGCACGGTCATCGGTTGTTCTTAGTGTATTTGGCTAGGTCTAAGGTTGCATCAGTTTGGTTTGATCTCTTATATTGAAGTGATCTGGGTTTGATAGCTTGAGGCTTCATCGGTTAAGTCCGACATCTCTTGATGTTGTATATTTTTCATGTCGTATACCGTTCATCTAAATAATGTTTGCCCAATTCGTTGATATATTGTTTAGATCATCGTGACTAGCTATTGTCTCGGTTAGGTCCGATCTAGTTATTGTGATGATTTCCATGATGTAGATATGTTATCTGGTATGTTTTATTTATTTCTATCAGAGTACAAGCTGATAGGTTATCTTTAATTCATCTCCATATCATGTTCACCGTTGAAGGGTGCCCATCGGCCTATATGCATATTATGCCTTCTCCATCGGCCGATGGAGTGCTCGCTCGATTTGGGCCAACTCAGGCTATTGGCTGTCTGGTCGATCTACGTGCTGGTTCACGGTTTTATCTTTTATGCCACCGTCATCGGCTTGCCAGCCGATCGGCTATGCTACTAGCATCTATATTTTCCGATCCCTTATTAGTTGCAAGGTCAAACTGATTGGCACACCCTGAACCCTTTCTAAGATGTAGGACCTGCACTAGAGTCAAGCAGTTCTGCCAAGCTGTGCATGTTTCAGTGTTTGACCAAAAAGCACACCAACAAAGATCAAACTGATGCAGCCTTAGACCTAGCCTAATCGATTCCGGATAATCTTTATCTTGTTCTCACTTTTATCTCCATCGGCTTGTTCATATCTGGTCATGTTACATGTCATGGACAGGCTTCATTGACAATCTTTGACCGGACCTCTTTGACTTCTTTTGACCATATGACATCCCTGGTGGTCCTTGGGGTTTACCAAATCTTGGCATCAACAAACATATTGTTCACAAATCTAAGTTGGAACAAGTTTGAAAGGGTCCAACACCTTCATACTACTAGGGAGATTTGAACTACTCTTGCGGTGTTTCATGAGGGCTCATCTCAGATTAAGGCTAGGCACCGAAGCACATATAACCAAGAATATCAATTGTTTGTGCAAGGGACTGGTGAATCTATTAATGCCATGTTTGCTATATTTGATAGCATTGTGGGCAATTTGCGTTCCACTGGAAATTTTCCTTATTCTAATCATGATCATGCTATCAAGCTTCTCTATGCCCTTGACCGTGGCATATGGGAGGTGAAGATATATATCATTGAGGAATCCACAAGTTATGACACATTAACTTGCGATGAACTCTTTAGCAAGCTGAAGTCAACTGATATTGCCAAGGCATCCTGTCAAGGACTTGGAAACTCTTTACCACCATCCATGGCACTAGTTTCTAGTTCTGGCAGTGGAACCTCATCTAGAGGTATTGCGTCTGGTTCTTCTGGCACTTGTGTCTTTGCTGGTGGTTTTGCCTTGTCCTCTTTGGTTTGTCACAAAAGACCAGGTGGACAACCTGGATGATGAGGAGCTTTCTCTCATTGTCAAGAAGTTCACCCGGTTCTATAATGATTGATGAGATCAGAGGAGAGGGGGCTCTCGTGGATGTTTTTAGTGTGGAGATCTTTCTCATATTAAAGCTAACTTCCCTAAACCCAAAAAGAAAGATTAGAATGACCACAAACACCAGAAGAGGGACAAGAAGCCCTTCTTCAAGAAGAACTATGACAAGTTGGCAAAGAGAGCAGGCAAGACAACATCCAGAGCATTCATGGTTGCATTGAGTGATATTGACACTTCTTCAAGCGAAGAGGCAAGCTCTGAAAGAATGAACCACAGAAGAATGAGGAGAAGAAGATGAAAGACTTCACCGACCTCTGCTTCATGGCCGACAGCATCAACGACAACAACAATGAGCCAGACACAATAGAGGTAACATCATACTATGACCAACTTTTAGTTAAAGTTGATGAACCTAGTGATGCATTGATCAGTCAGGATAGGTTGCTTGTGAAGGCTACTCGTGAATTGAAAGAACTTAGACTTAGGAATGAATCTGTCTCAGCTGAATATGTCATGCTTAAGTCTAAAATAAATGATGTTTAATGTGAGTCTTGTTTGATTGTCATGAGTGAGCTCGCCAAGCTACATTCTGTGCACGCTCAAACTATCGATAAACTTGAGATTGCATATAAAGAGCTCACTGTGGTGGAGTATATACCCTTGTCTTTAGATGCTTGTTCAAATTGTCCTTTGCTTATTGAGCGTATTGAGTTAAGGGACAAGCATGTTAAAGAACTAGAATCTAGATTTGAGAGTGTTGAGAGTTCTAAGGATGAGCAGCCTGAATGTCCCACCTGTACTATCCTTAAGGACAAACTTAACTTTGTTAGAGGGAAAGTTGAGAAACGCATGACTGAGAATAAATAGCTTCTCTCTGTGGTGAACAAGTATACTAAGGGAAAGGGTAGGATGAATTTGCTATTGGCCAAGACCAAGATGTGTGCTAACAAGGATGGTTTATCACTAGGGTTGGGTTTTGAGAGAACCACTCCAGACAGTAAGGGCAAAACAATGTTCACTCCGCCCACTACCCTTGAGGAATAAAGAGCCAAGTTAGACACTCCACTAAAAGACAAGAAACCCATCCAGCCTTCCAAGAAAGTACCTCCTCCACCCAAGAGAGCTACTAAAACAAAACCTAGAGAGCCTGAGAGGAAAGCCCAAGTTCTCAATGCCCCAACCCCCAAGAGGATTTTTCATTGTTCTTATTGTCAAAGGGTGGGTTATTTGATTGGTTTTTGCTTTCGTTGTATGAAGGATGAGCGACACTCTTGGGAGTTGAGTGCACGTGACATGTATCAGCTACCTGTTGGTATACGTGAGCTTGTTTCTCATTCTCTTTCTTGTTTTCTGAGGCTCCGTGTTTTTACTCTAGAGGATTTTCTCGGCGTGGTTTTCACCATTGTTCATATGGTTCTAGACCAAGTGTAAGAGGTTTTGATCCTCGATATGTTGGGAGACCTCGTCTTGGTTCTGGTTTTCATCATGGTGGTAGACCGTATGTTTTTAATTATTATTTGCATTCCACTGATGTGTAGTCTACTTCTTTTACTTCTTCCCCTCGAGTTTCTAAGTGCTGGATTCCTAGAATGTTTTCACTTACCCTAGCAGTGAGCACTCAAGATGATTTCTTCATGTGTAGATGGTAGATAGAGGCGTGGAGAACAAGTGGGTCATGGATTCTAGTTGTTCACGCCACATGACCGGGAACTCATCATGGTTCTCCAGCCTCACCTCGACCTAGAAACATGAGTATATCACCTTCGACAACAATCTAAGAAGTAGAGTGAAAGGTAAAGGTTTGGTAAGAATCAATAAAAACTTCACTCTCAAAGATGTCGCTTTGGTTGAGAATTTGGGATACAATTTGCTGTCTGTATCTCAATTACTTGATGAGGGTTTGGAAGTGTGTTTCAGACACGATACTTCACAAGTTTTCAATTCTTCTACGCTTTGGTTTGTAAGATTCCGAGAATTGGGAGGGTCTTTCAAGCTGATTTTTCAGAGTCTTTTGGTTCTTCTCATTGCTTAGTTGCTAAACCTTCTTCTAAGCTCTAGATGTGGCATAGGAGACTAGGGCATATGAGCTTTGACTTGTTTGCTCGACTGAGTGCCCTAGGTTTGATCTGAGGATTGCCCAAGCTCAAGTTTGAGAAGAATCTTGTTTGTGCTCCTTATCGACATGGAAAGATGGTGGTTGCCTCTCATTCACCAATCAATGTGGTGATGACATAACAACCTGAAGAACTTCTCCATATGAACATTGTAGGTTTATCTTGGGTTAGTTCTTTATGTGGAAAATGGTATGTCCTTGTCATGGTGGATGACTACTCCCGGTATTCTTAGGTCTTTTTCTTGCAAGCAAGGATGAAGTGTTTTCACACTTTCGGAGCTTAGCTTTGAGACTATTCACTAAATTCCCTAGTGCATTGAAAGCAATAAGAAGTGATAATGACACCAAGTTCAAGAATAGTATCTTTTTTGAGTTTTGCCTTGAGCATGACATTGAAGATCAATTTTATTCTCCGTGGGTTCCTCAACAAAATGGATTTGTTGAGAGAAAGAACCACACTTTGGTGGAGGTGGCTAGGACGATGTTCGATGAGCATAGAACTCCTATAAGATTTTGGGATAAGGCCATGAGAACTGCTTGCTACATCTCCAACCGTATTTTTCTTTGCTCTCTTTTGAATCTGACATCTTATGACATGTGTTGTGAAGGAAGCCCAAAGTTACTCATTTGAGAGTTCTTTGGATGTAGGTGCTTCATTCTAAAACGTGGTAACCTTGACAAATTTGATTCACATTCTTCTGATGGTATCTTCCTGTGTTATTCTCTTCATAGTTGTTGGGAGAAATAATCTTGATGGTAGTAATGGCAAGGTTGCGGGCTTCGATGCGGCCACGAAGCTTACCGCGATGAGGCTATGATTGTTGGACATGAAGCTGCGAGGTGGTCTACCCCAAAGTACCTGGAGGCACCCTACGATTGAAGACAGGCCCCGTGAGGGTTGTGGCGTCCTCGCGTGGACACCGGGAAAAGTGATGCGGGAGGTCTTGCTGGAGACCACTCCCCCGGGGGCTGAAGTCCTTCAGCAAATGGTCCCTGAAGAGCCCTCGATGGGGGCCTCGAGTGGGGCCCTCCGGACCATACCGGTCCGGGGTCGGCAACCACTAAAGTGGAGACACAACAACCATGATGTCAAGTAGTTCCTGTAGAATAGGACGCGGGGGCCTGTAGCGGTCGCGTCATGACTACTGTGTACGACGGGACAACAAACGCGTGTCGCCACACCTACCGCGTGTAGTTCCATTCAGACGAACGTGTAGAACCGGTACCGTCGTACCCCTGCCACATTATGGATACATAGTTTGTAATGTTGTATGTACGTAGAGGGTAGGAAGGTATTTGTCCGGCAAGGTCTCCATCTATAAATACCTTCCTACCGTATTGTACATGGATCACCTAGAGAAGGAAAGAAATACAACTTTCCAGCAGGGGTCGTCCGATTCGGAGACTCTGTCCCAAAGAAAGCTTGCCCTCTCATTCTACACCTCTTAAACCCGTTGACGTAATCTTTTACACCAACAGTTGGCGCTGTCCTTCGGGATCCTAGTTCAAAAAGCTAGCGTCCTCTCCACCACACATCCAAAAGGAAACATGTCTCCCAAGAAGAGTGCAAGCGCGGTTCCCCTTCGGAGGTCCACTCAGACTTCACGGCAGGATCTCCTTCAAGCCGACACCACCGCAGTGATCGAGGCCACCCTAGCCTGGGACCTAGGTGTGACTCCAATATCCAGAGACCCCTTCGACTTTGGAAATCCAACCGCAGACTTTCAGGCCCCTGCGCGGGAGGGGCTCGTAGGCCTTCGCCCGTCCAGCGACCTCCCCACTATGGTCCTCTGGATGGACTTTGTCCGCTCACAAGACCTGGAGACCCACTCCGGAGGAAGCAGAAGTCATGCCGACACGTTGGTCGCTGAAAATGCCCAGCTGAGGGCTGAGCTCATGTGGTGGCAGCAAGTAGCTGCAACCCAGCTCCCCGGCCAACAAGGGCACCCGAAGCCAAAGCCGACACGTTGAGTGACGCTGAGGACTAGGAATCCCAGAGGGAGGAGAAGAACGCCTCCTTCGATGAAGAATCCCCACTGCACCTAGACCTACAGAGGGTACGATTTGATTTGAAGTTTCGTGCTGCAAAGCTCCCAAAATATTCCGAAGAATCTGACCTAGGGAAATTTTCCCGGTCCTATGCCTTAGCGATAGAAGCTTGCAAAGGGGCATGAGTCAAGATGGCAAAGTGCTCCTCCCTCGACATCGAAGGAATCACCCTCCTCTGGTTCCGGGATCCATCAGGTCTCGGGACCAGGTGAAAAGAAGTTCATCAACAATTTCCAGGGGACCTTCATGGCCCCATGTCCACCGGGAGCATTTTCCAGGTGAAGAAGCAACCCAGCGAGACACTACGCCAGTATTCGTAGTGCTTCGCCCACACCAAGGCCCAAATTAAGGGGTTGTCAGCCTCCTTGGTCATCAGCACGGCTCTTGAAGACATCACCCACACCGGCCTCCTCGATAAGCTTCACCAGAAGCCAATTACTTCGGTGGCCCAGTATATGACGTATTTCGAAGAATACGCTAGGTCCGAAGAGGGGCAGCCTCATAGGCAGGCGATGATCTCTCTTGTACGAGCTCCGGAGGACAAGGTCTACGAAGCAAGAAGACACAACCCCTCGTGCGCCACGCCAGCGGAGCCCTAGAATCGTGACTCCCAGTGGGGATGGAAGCATTACAGGGGGAGGTACTCAACATTGCCTCCCCTACTTCGAAGCCCTCGAAGTTCCAACACACCCAAGGCGTAGGGACGTCCACCAGTTTGAAGCCACCAGCAAAGACCCCAGTCAGGAGCATGGTCTTCCACTACAATGTTCATGGAGAGAATCGGAGCCATGGCACCGACTCATGAAGGACCATCCTTGCCCTCCGAAATGACTACCTCGAGCGAAGCTCTAGGCAAACGTCTTTTGAAAGGTCTCCACCCTCCGCCCACGCCGAGCCCACCCAAGTGGTGGGGCGGATCGAGGACCACGGGGTTCCCAGGAACTTCTCGAACCCAAGCAAGATCCCGACCCCAAAGGTAGAGGAAATTTTGGATCGGGGGGAAGCGCATAGTACTACACATCTCTGGAGGAGGGGCCATGGGCAGTATGTCGAAGTGACAACGACGGGAGTATGTCCGGGAAGTAGGGCACATCGGGACCTCAGCCTCAGCCATGATGCCCGAGTGGTCGCACGTGCCCATCTCCATCACCGCCAGTGACGCCATCAGCATCAAGTTTCCACATGCCGACCTTCTCATCGTCACTGCCGACATCGCCGGCGTCGAGGTCAGTCAGGTGCTTATTGATGGAGGGAGTTCCAATGACATCATATTTGTGCAGGCCTTCGATCAGCTCTGCATCTCGAGAAAGCACTTGCTCCCAGCCTCCAGGCCGCTCAGGGGCTTCGCAGGCCCACCGCTCAACGCCCTTGACCAAATAGGCCTCGAAGTGACCTTCGGAGAAGGCCCTCTCATGCGAACCAAGGAGATCATCTTTGACATCATCGACGCCCCCTATGCCTACAATGCCATCTTTGGAAGGTTCATGCTGAACCGGTTCAGAGCCATCGCACACCACAACTACCTCTGCATGAAGATGCCGACTCTAGGCAGAGTCCTCTCCATCCTCGGCGATCAGGCTGTGGCCCAAAGGGTACAGTACAACCACTCCACCCCACTGGAGCCTCGAAAATTCAACAGCGTCCGGGAGAACCCAGGCAACCAAGACCCCCAGCCTCCCCCCAAGCCGATGAGGTTACCGGCCGCTAAACCCCACCACGAAGGAGAAGTGGTCACCAAGGTTATCGTCAAAGAGGGACGAGAGTACCATATTCAGTTCGGCGGAGGACTCGACCCTGAAGTCATGGCCATGCTGGAGGATGTGGTCCCGGACAACCTAGATGTCTTCGCTTGGTCCGACGAAGACATCTCGGGAGTGGACCGGAGCATCATCAATCACTCCTTATCGGTGAACCCGAAGGCATGCCCCGTGCGCTAGGGGCTCCGAAAGCTGTCCGCGGAGAGAGCGAAGCTCGCCAAGACAGAGGTAGAGAAGCTACTCCGAGCAGGGGTCATTAAGGAAATCAGCCATATGGAGTGGCTATCGAACTTCGTCTTTGTGAAAAAGAAAAACTCCGACAAATGGCGCATGTGTATCGATTCACCTCTTTAAATAAAGCATGCCCATGTGACCCGTATACCATGTCTCGCATCGACCAACTAGTCGACTCCACAGCCGGATTTGAGCTCCTCATTTTTATCGATGCATACTCCGGTTACCATAAGATATGGTTGAAGCACGAGGATCAAGCCAAGACTAGTTTTATCACTCCCTCCGAAGTCTTCTGCTATGTAAGGATGCCCTTCGGCTTGAGAAATGTCTGGGACACCTTTTATAGGTTAATTTCTAGGGCCTTGGTCCATCAGATAGGTCGTAACATAGAAGCATACATGGACGACATTGTAATTATGAGATCCGTCTGAACCCTGACATATGTGTCTTCAGGCCCCAGGCCAGCAAGCTATTAGGATACCTAGTCTCAAGCCAGGGAATCGAAGCTAGCCCGACCCAGATCAGTGCACTACAACAAATGACACCTTTGGATAATTTAAAGCAGGTCCAAAGCTGGCCGGTCGCTTCGCCGCCCTCAGCCGCTTCCTTGCCAGGTCTGCTGAATGAAGTCTCCCGATCTTCAAGGCACTAAAAGGGTCAACAGACTTTGTTTGGACCTCCGAATGCCAAAAGTGCTTTGATGAAATCAAGGAGTACCTCACTGACCTGGCTACTCTCATTACTCCTCACGCTGGAGAGACCCTCGAAGGGAAGATAATCGTCGTGTTAATTCAATAAGAAGAACTCGAAGGGAAGATAATCTAGAGGTCGGTATACTTCATTTCTGAAGCCCTTTCATGAGCTAAAGCAAGGTACACCGAGCTCGAGAAGATCGCCTACACCCTCGTAATGGCTTCAAGGAAGCTACGCCGCTACTTCTTGGCCCACGGTATCATCATCCCTACTTCGTACCCCCACTGAGATATGTTTAGGAACAGGGATGCCACCCGAAGGATAGGAAAATGGGTAGTGGAGCTTGCCCCCTTCGACATCACGTTCGTCGCTAGGATCGCCATCAAATCACAACTCCTCGAAAGCTTCGTCATAGAATGGACTCCACCGACAACCTATATCCTGAAAGAAGCCAACAAAGGAGTATGGATGGTCTACTCCGATGGAGCTACTAGGCCTCTAGAGCAGGCTCTAGGGCAGTCATTATTTCACCATCAGGGCAAAAAGCATTGTATTTTGTAAGATTAAATTTTAAAGCCACGAATAACATAGCTGAGTACGAATGCGTGTTGTTAGGCCTTCGAAAAGCGCGTGCTAGGCACTACCCAGGTTGTTGTAAAAATAGATTCCCAAATTGTAGCAAGCACGTAGATAAGATCTTCCAGGCGTGGCACCCATATCTCGTCGCTTATCTAGAAGCAATCTGCAAGACTGAAGCAGCATTCAAGGGAATCTCTGTCCGAAGCATCCTACGGGCCGATAACCAAAAGCAGCCAGGAGCCAAGACGTACCCCCAGGGGATTTTTTTGAAGAGTTGTCCAGACCCTCAGTGCCATCCCTGGAGCCCGCCAAGGTCCTTTGTAATACCCCCAAAGACTAGCGAGACCAGATCCGGAACTTGCTGTGAAGCGAAGGGGAGCTTTCCGCAGGGCCCAAGCTTTCAAGGCTTCGATATAGAGTTATACAAATCCGGTGTATACTCGCCATTCCTCCAGTGCATCTCCCTCCCCGAGGGGCAACAAGTGCTACAAGACATCCATGAAGGCCTATACGGTAGCCACCTGGCGCCCCAGGCCCTAGCTGGAAAAACACTCCGCCAAGGTCTATAATGGCCCACTATCATGGCTGATGCTAAAGCCTTGGTGCGCACCTGACAAGGGTGCCAATGGATGGGGCGGCATAGCCACCAACTCCCCACCCCGCTCCAAATCATTACACCGGTTTGGCCCTTGGCCCGATGGGGAATGGATCTCATAGGTCCGTTTCTCGAAGTGGGTTGAAGTCAAACCGCTAACAGCCATCACCTCGAAGAACGTCTAGAAGTTCTTTTGGCAAAACATCATATGTCACTTCGGAGTACCTAGGCAGCTAACAATCGACAACGATACCCAGTTCGATGCTAAAGCATTCAGGCGGTTCTGCGAAGAACTAGGAATCCAGCTATGCTTTGCTGCTGTCCGACACCCACAATCTAATGGATCCGTCGAAAGATCCAACATAAATATATTGTCCGGCCTCAACTACCGAACTGTGGGCCTCGCCAAGGGACTCTAGACGGAGAAGGTACCAAATATTTTGTGGTCCATACGAACCACTCAGACTCAGGAAACCGGGTTCACACCTTTCCAGCTCTTATTCAGAGATGAGGCGATGACCCCGATGGAGCTCAAAGGCAGCTCTTGACGAGCAACGGATCCCAAAGACAAGCAAGAGAGAAGCGCCTCGATTGACCTCTCCGAAGAAACATGACTCTGAGCCGTCACCAACCTCACCAAGTATCACGACCAGACGAAAGCCTAGTATGACCCCAAGATGAATCTAAAGGATTTAAAGCCAAGGCACCTCGTCCTTCGAAACGTGCTCGCCCCAGGGAAGCTTGGTAACAAATGGGAAGGACCATTCATCATCCTCCGCTCTGGTTAACTTGGTTCATTCAAATTGACCACCTTAGAAGGGGAAGAGCTAAAACATGCTTGGCATGTGGAGCATCTGAAGTGGTACTACGCATGAAATCAATGTAATCGTGATCAATGTACTATTTTATAATAAAATACGTCTACCCATTTTTAGCGATGCTTCTCCGAAACAAACTTTGCCAAAGTGGACACACTATGGTACAAGACTTGTTTCGGACCAAATCGAAGCACCCCAACTTCGGATTCCGAGCCACCATCTTGAAGCATCCCAACTAAGGATTCTGATCCATCAGCTCGAAGCATCCCAACTTCAGATTCTGAGCCACCGGCTCGAAGCATCACAACTAAGGATTCCGAGCCACCAGCTCGAAGCATCCCAACTTTGGATTTCGGGCCACCAGCTCGAAGCATCCCCTCTCTGGATTTTGAGCCATTGGCTTGAAGCATCCCAACTAACGATTCCGGGCCTCCGGCTCAAAGCATCCCAACTAAGGATTCCGAGCAACCATCTCGAAGCATCCCAACTTCGGATTCTGAGCCACCGGCTCGAAGTATCCGCTCTAAGGATTCCGAGCCAACGGCTTGAAGCATCCCAATTTTGGATTTCGTGCCACCGGCTCGAAGCATCCCAATTAAGGATTCCGAGCCACCAGCTCGAAGCATCCCAACTTTGAATTTTGAGCAACTAGCTCTAAGTATCCTCTCTTTGGATTCCGAGCCACTAGGTCAAAGCATCCCCACTTTGGATTTTGGGCCACCATCTCAAATCATCCCCGCTCTAGATTCGGAGCCACTGGCTTGAAGCATCCCAACTAACGATTCCAGTCCTCTAGCTCGAAGCATCCCAACTAACGATTTTGGGCCACCAGCTCGAAGCATCCCAACCTGATGATTCAAAGCCACCACGAAAAATATTCTCTAAATTATGAAGATGATCATTGTGCGAAGACAGCAAGATGCCTACCCACAAGGAGGGGAAGGAGGTGGTAATGAGTTCAAAGCGTCAAAGCAACACAAATGACGCGATTTCATAAGGGACAATAATAAATCCAGAGCATCGAAAAAGAATAAACAATCTAATCTCATTCAAATTATGATTACAATTACAACATGGCTAAGATTCAAGAAACACCGAGGGCTCTATGAAAAATCAGTATCTAACCCAAGAAGAAACCAGAAACCCTTCTGATCCTGTAGTCTTGTTAGCTCCGAGGCTCGGACTTCGAGCTTGGAATAGATGGTAGCTGCATAAAGAAATGCTAGGACTAGCTTGGAGGCTACCAAAAATGAACTCGAGGCTGAGCGGGTTGTGCTTTGAGCCAAGGTGGAAAGACTGCAGGGAGAGCAAGCAGCTGCGGGAGCCGAAATGGTGAAGCTTCGAGAGGAGCAACTAATTTTGATGGAGAAGGCCAAAAACTGCTTGGACAAAAGAATTCTTTGATGACGGAGGTAGCTAGACTTTCATATTTGACAGATGAGCTGACTTCGTCAAACAAAGCTTTGTGTGAAGAAAATATAAAGTGCGAGAAGGTGGCTTCGGAGACCATGGACGCCCTTCGGGGTGTCCTAGAATACTTCGGCACTTCTTGTGCTTCTTCGGTTGGCAACGACTCCCTGCTGTGAAGAATGAAGATGATTCAAGTAGCAGCGAAGACTATGAAGGCAGCAGGTACTCGGTACGGAGAGATCTCCAGACAAGTGGCTGCTCTCGAAGTACTTTGTTACTATGAAGATCTTGGGTTATCTGTTTCGCCGAAGCCCGGAGCAGCCCCCGTCAATTTTGGTGACGACCGACTTCTGACTCCTTCTGCTGATGTGGCCACGGCTTGGGAGGCCTTCCAACCATCTTGGAGAGCTAAAGGCCGATCGGCTATAAAATCATGGATTGATCAAGGTCTCCATCAAAAGCAAGCGTGGTCACAACCTTCGAGCAGTAAACCTCCTTTGGGCTAGAAGGTTTAGTTCTCCTTAGGGCTCCGCTTATGTAAAACTTGTCTTTATTCTCTTTTGAATGAAAATAATTATTTGGAAATGTCTTTAGGCTTCCCAACCTTTTTTGGATGAGCTTGAAGTGTTAGAGATTAACGAAGAACTTTGCCTACAATGGGCCACCTTCGAAGTTTTAAGGCCTCATAGGTGTCCTCGATTTTCAATTCCTTAGGAAAGTTCTAGAGAGGTTATACCCAATATATATATAGAAGTATTAGCTTATATTAAGAAGGAGGAAAAGGAAGTTAGTATAGAAACTTCATCTTCAGAGAACGTTGAATGGTCCGAAGAAGAAAATGCTGATGAAGAGCAAGTAGAGAAGAGCCCCGAACGGCTTCGAAGCTAGGAGAGGAGCCCCAAACGACTTCAGACCTAGGCTGAACTTCAGTAAGAACAAAAAGACTTCTGAGCTTCGAAAGAAGGGAAGAGAGAAGCGCAAAGTTTTAAAGACTCCAGGCTCCGGGACAAGTCATCTTCGAAGTCAGGCTAATTTTGAAAGAAGTTCCGGGGATCGAAGGGGTCTTCGCTTCCTTCTTGGCATAGACACAGATTTTTCATGATGTAATGTAATCTGTTTAAATAATATAAACTAGAAAGTTTCAAAATTGTCTCACTACTTCGCAGCCCCTCTTTGGGGGTAAGCACCTCCGAAATTTGATCGAGGGTGGTTACGCACAACGAAGATAACGTTAGTTAGGAGTACAATTTTGGAGGCTCAGAGCCCCTTATTATATTAAAGAGGAATTAAGGATTGAAAGTCCAAAAATGGTCACTTAAGGACCTCGAAAATTTCTTCGACTCTATAAATTTGGAGTCTGAAAACTGGTAACTTAGTACTCTTTTTCGAATGTGGTAACTTCGGACTCTTTTTCGGGCGCATTAGAATCCGATTATAATGGTCACCTAGGACTCTTTTTACAAACGTTTTCAAGCTAATTGCTCGAAGTCTGTATTATTTGGTCTCCTTGGACTCTTTTTACGGATGCTATCAAACCGATGGTTCGAAATCCGCTTTTTGTGGTCTCCTTGGACTCTTTTTACGGATGCTTTCAAGCCAGAGCCTAGAATCCGTACCATTTGGTCTCTTTGGAATCTTTTTACAGATGCTTTCAAGCCGGTGGCTTGGAATCCATTTTTTGTGACTTTCCCACCTTATCGGAAGCTTCGAACCAATGGTTCGAAGTCCGTAAAATTAGTTCAAATGAATGACACTTTCCTTCGCAATCAACTCCGTTCTCCTAGTGCGTCCACTAGAAGTAGGAATGTTTGAGAAGTAGGCATTATCCGAACCATGAGCTTTATTTATTCAGAAAGTGTTTACAAATGATTACAAGGAGCCCCTATGCAAAATATGGCTTAAGATGCTCCACATGCCAGGCATGCTTTAACTCTTCACCTTATAAATTAGCTAATTTAAAAGAACCAGGGCGTCCTGAACGAAGGATGATATATGGACCTTCCCATTTATTTCCTAATTTCCCTGGGTCATACCAAGTTTTCGTCTGATGTTGATATTTCATCAAATTTGCAACAGCTCAAAGCCTTGTTTCTTCTGTTAAGTCTATCGAAGCTTGTCTTTCATCTTCTTTTTCAAGTTCGATGGTGCGAAGAGATCCTCCTTTGAGATCCGTCGGCGTCATGGCTTCATCTCCAAATAGTAACCTGAAAGGGGTAAAACCTGTGGACCTTGCTTGAGTGGTCCGAATGGACCATAAAATCTTTGGGAGCTCTTCGGTCCATAGCCCCTTCGCCAATCCTACTATCCTTTGGTTCAGGCCTGCTAGAATATTACTGTTAGCTCGCTCGACGGCTCCGTTAGATTGAGGATGACGGACAGCTGCAAAACACATTTCTATGCCAAGACCTTCGTAGAACATTCTGAAGGGTTCGACATCAAATTGGGTGCCATTGTCGATTATCAGCTGTCGAGGCACTCCGAACCTGCATATAATATTCTTCCAGAAAATTTTTTGTACATTTTCTGAAGTGATAGCTGTGAGGGGTTCTACTTCAACCCACTTGGAAAAATATTCAATTGCTACCACTACAAATTTCATACTTCCTTTTGCCATTGGAAAGGGGCCGATGAGATCCATGCCCCATCTGGCCATGGGCCAAACTGGACCAATAACTTGAAGAGGTGTTGGTGGACGATGACTTCATCTTCCCATCAAGTGACAACCTTGGCAAGTGTGGACCAAGGCTTCTGCATCAGCTATTATTGTGGGCCAATAAAGTCCCTGGCGAAGTGTTTTTCCTGCCAAGGCTCGAGGGCCGAGATGGCTACCACAAAGGCCTTCATGAATTTCTCGGAGTATATCTTGGCCTTCAGCTTGAGAAATACATCGGAGTAGGGGAGAACATACTCCGACCTTGTAAAGAATACCGATGATAATATGATAATTCCGGACTCCTAATTGCAATCTTGAAAGCTTCAGGCCTTTGGGTAAATTAGCTTCGCCTTGCAATAATTCCATAATTGAACTCCGCCAGTCGGTGTTCGGTATGCAAAGGACCTCTGCAGGAGGGAGTTAGGGCACCGAAGGAGAAGTAAGCTCTTCATAAAAAGCCCCTTCCGGAATATCTATGGCTCTGGCTGCAGCTTTTGCCAGGATATCGGCTTGTGCATTGTCAGCTCTTGGTATACTTCGGACAGAAATCCCTATGAATGCTACTTCGATCTTACGGATTTCTTTTAGATATTTAGCTAGTTGTGGATTCCTGGCTTAAAAAATTTTATCAACGTGCCCTGCTACAATTTGGGAATCTGTTTTTATAACAACTCTTGTAGCACAAAGGGCACATGCCTTGCGAAGACCTAGCAAAATTCCTTTGTACTCCGCAATATTATTGGTGGACTTAAAGTTGAGTCTTGGGGAGTACATTTCTGTTTGTCCCACAGGTGAAATTATCACTGCTCCAACACTTGCTCCGGATGCTTGAAAGGCTCCATCAGAGTATATGGTCCATATTCCCGCACTTGATTTTTTCAGAGCCCACACTACAGACGAAGTCCATTCTACTACAAAATCAGCCACCACTTGTGACTTGATTGCTGTCGTTGCTACAAAGGAGATGCCGAAGGGTTCTATCTTGACGACCCATTTTCCAACTCTCCCTGTAGAATCTTTTCTTTGAAGCATATCTCCCAAAGGATAAGAAGTTGGTACAATTACATTATGTGCTAGAAAATAATGTCGTAGTTTCCTTGAAGCCATCACTAGAGCATAAGTGAATTTTTCCAATTCAGAGTATCTTGTTTTTGCTCCGAATAAAGCTTTTGATACAAAATATACTAGATTTTGTACCAACTTTTCATTGACATCCATCTCCCGAACAAGGACCGCACTGATAGTGGAGCCCGTAGCTGCAAGATAAAGAAGAAGGGTTTCATCTGCCATGGGCACCGTGAGTGTTGCGAGGTTGCTGAGGTAATCTTTAACATCGTCAAAACTCTTTTGGCACTCCAATGTCCATGCAAAATCTTCGGACCCTTTCAAGGCTTTGAATATGGGGAGGCTTTGCTCTGCAGACCTTGCTAGAAATCTGCTAAGTGCTGCAAGGCGTCCAGTAAGCTTTTGAACCTGTTTGAAATTTTCTATTGGAGTCATTGTTTGCAGTGCAGTTATTTGAGTTGGGCTAGCTTCGATTCCCCTACTCGAAACTAAATACCCTAACAGTTTCCCAGCTTGAGCCCCGAAGATACATTTTTTGGGGTTGAGGCGAACTCCACATGCTCGGAGGCTCTCAAATGTTTCTGCTAAGTATAGACTATGTTGGTTCTTTAAAGCACTCTTTATTACAATGTCATCCATATAGGCTTCAACATTACGACCTATTTGGTGACCTAGAGCCTTAGCAATTAATCTTGAAAAAGTTTCCCCGACATTTCTTAAACCGAAGGGCATTCTTACATAGCAAAAGACTCCCGAAGGAGTTACAAAGCTTGTCTTGATTTCATCTTCGTGCTTTAACCATATTTGATGATACCCGAAATACACATCGAGGAAACTCAAGAGCTTCGAACCAGCACTGGAGTCAACTAATTGATCAATGCAGGGCATGGGGTAGGGGTCATGTGGGCATGCTTTATTCAAGGATGTATAATAAATGCACATGCTCCATTTTTCGGAGGCCTTCTTCTTGATGAAGACTGGGTTGGCTAACCACTCCATATGAGCTACTTCCCTGATAATCCCAGCCCTCAACAAATTTTCAACTTCTACTTTAGCAAGGCTTGCCCTTTCTACTGATAACTTATGGAGTCCCTACCGAACAGGCCGAACCCTCGGGTTCACAAGTAAACTATGTTCAATGATATTTCGGTTAACTCCCAGAATGTCTTCATCGGACCAGGCAAAGACATCCAAATTCTCTATAACTACTTCTTCCAGTGAAGCAGCGATTTCTGAAGGCAATTCTTTGCCAAACTGGAAGGGATAGCCTTTATCGTCCTTTACAATAATCTTCATTATAATTTCTCCTTCAGGGCTTGGTCTAGGAAAAGATATCTTCGAAGATTCACTTGATGCAGAGATATCCTCCGAATGGTCTTGCACATTATTCACTTGTCTTGGATCAAGAGGTGGACCATGGCCATATTCTACCCTTCGTGTAGTAGCTTGATCAACGAAGACAGTAAGCACTCCTGCTTGCATGGGCATTTCATGCATAGATAATTATGGTGCGCCACAGCTCCGAATTGATTTAACATGCCCCTTCTGAAGATGACATTATAAGCATAGGGGGCATCGACAACGTCAAAAATCACTTCCTCTGTTCTAGCCAAGAGCCCCTCTCCGAAGGCAACCTCAAGACCTATTTGGCCGAGGGCATCAAGAGGAGGTTCTGCGAAGCCTTGAAGTGGATGGGCTGCTAGGAGGAGATGTGTTGTAGCAATTGCGTTAGATACAACAGGTTTTTGTGTGTATTTGGTGTATAGAGTGAATCTCGAAGGGTTCTCACAGCGTGAAATAGGATTTATACTAGTTCAGTCCTCCCTAAAGGAATAATAGCCCTACGTCCAGTATACAGTGGATTTGGCATAGTTTTGCCTCTACGGAACCTGTCTATTACAAGCGCATGGCCCTGCTTTTATAGACACGTAGGCCAAAGGAAAAGACCTAAATGCCCTCTACAGGCCATAGGCCTTATAGGGGCAAAAAGGGAAAAAGACTAGATTAATGTACATGCAGCTTTATAGCTTTACAGACATGGCAGATAAATGTCACTTCAGAGTAGCTAAATGACATACCAGGGGCGGGGGGACCCTAGTATGGTTTTACACTGTAGCGGAGTTGAGATATTTCTTCTGGTTTGGAGTAGTGGCCAGAGCTCTTTGGGCAGAGACAGTTGTGAAGGCTCCGAAGGGCACTACGAGGTGGACTCTAAAGAGCACTCCAAAGTGGGCTCCAAACTGACTCCTAGAGGCTTGGTTCCGAAAGGGACCGGAGGAGTCCCGGAGGCTTAGCTCCGAAAAGGACCGGAGGGGGCCCGGTGAACTCGTCAAGAGAGATGGTGCTTCATCTTCAGGCTTCTATGGGGATAGTATCTGGGATCAAGACCTTTGTAGGCTGACGTCATTTGCCCCCTGTTTAAGGGAAAACTTTTTCCCCCAACAGTATCCCCTTGCACGTAGCCCTTCAGAGCGAAGGGGTGCGCGCGCTTCAGGACAAATGACTTGGAGTAAAAAGTAGCTTCAGGGAAGGCAGGCCTTTCGAACTCAAGCAAAGGCTGGCTTCGGACCGCCCAGGCAATTAATGCCTGACTAGGTGATGACACAACTTTGAGGAGCCCGAACGCCTCTGCAACGGTCAGAAAACTGATCGTTGCAGCGCGGGGGGCGCGACGGTTCGCTTCAACTTCACCTTGGGCCCACTTGTCATAGACCGCGAAGGCTGGGGTAGCTGGTGAAAATAGGATTCGGTGTGGGAACCTTGGACATTTTTATCGCCTATAAAAAAGGGTTTACCACACCATGGCTCTGCCACACTCTCATTTGCTTCCTGCTTCAACCCTTTGCATCCTTCACTCTCTTTCTCCACCTTTAGCTTCACGCATAGCTGGCTTCGCATCTTCTCAGCGCCCTTCATGCCGGAGACTTGCAAGATGCCGAAGAAGGCTGCAATGAAGAAGGCCTTGGCTCTAGGCACGAGTTCGAGCTCCGTCCAGCCACAGGCAGCGGCGGTGCTGAAGCCTGCAGCGAGGCTCTTAGGGTTGAGGGACCTTCGGTCGCTGTCGGACAAGTTCGAGCAGACACTAGAGATGAGGGCTTTGGCTTCGACTGAGGAGTCTGTTCATAGAGTCTGTGAGGGGAAGATTTCTGAGGGGGTCTAGCTCCGGGTGCCTGAGGAGTTGGAGATCACCCCAAGGCCTCGGACTGACGAGGTCATTCTTTTTGAAGCCTCAGGTTGCCAGTAGTGGACATGCTGAGCAAAGTATTGAAGGCATACAACTTCGAGCTTCCTCACCTATCTCCGAATGCCGTGGCGAGGCTGGCGATCTTTGAATGGGCCATGAGGGCCGAAGGCTGCGAGGGGCATGTGGACGTCTTCGTCGCCCTCCACGATGCGAACTGCCAACCGAAGTCGAGGGAGGGGGCAGACCGCGTGGAGAGGGCCTTGTCCTTTAGGAGCGCCAACTTGCAGCTCCGAAAGGAGTTTCAACATGACTTCCCAGTGAGGGCTATGATCAACAAGTGGTACTCAAAGTGGGACCAGGAGTGGTTCTACGCTTCAGTGGGCACAAACTCCCCCCTTTGGAGTACCAACGCACTCATCTCCTACCGACGCGAAGGCGTGGTGAAAACGAGCCCCGATGCCCTTCGGTCGAGGATCCTGCTTCTGCGGAGGGTGGCTTCGAGAATGAGCATGAGGGACTTAGCAGAAGAGTTCATCACCCTTCAGTTCAGCCCCCTCGTGCTCTCTTGGCCAGAGGACCTCTTCTAACCTTCGAGCTCAGAGGGACCGAGTGAGGTGTCAGTGGAGCGCCTTGGTAAGACTTCAATTTTCTTTATCTTCATACTTGCAGAATTAACTTGTGCTGACTTGAAATTTTGATGAAGTTGCTCATGACGTATGGCCTCCGTAGGAGGCAATCATAGCCGCGGAGCGTGTTGTTGGGGCTCCGACGCCTGAGGAGCAAGCTCGAAGGCTTGCTCTGGTGGGGTCTTGGGAGCGCTGGAACCGAGTGTGGACCTAGCTCTGCTCCAGGGGGTCCAAGCACTTCCAGACTTCACTAGCTCAACACCCTCCGAAGGTGTAGACCTCCTTAGGATCTTTGTAATTCATAGTTGTAGGCTTATAAACAACTTATCAGTTTATTAATAGAAATGCGGGGGTACTTTATACTTGCCTAGGCTCAGCCTTCGGATGTTGCGTTCAAAGTACTTGAGGATTTTGAGGAGCTTCACTAGCTTTGGGTGGTGCTTGAAGTAGCTAGGTATGAAGGCTCGCCTCGGTTCAAGCTTCCGAGGGGTCCTAGGGGTGAAGCCATTCCCGGAGTAGCCTAGGAGCTGCTGGCTGCCGTGAAGACAGAGCCTCTTCAGAGTTCTTCATCCTCACTAGACTTAAGCTGTTTTGAAGTAGGCTTAAGAGGCGAGGGGTGCAGTCTTTGGGTACGGCCTTACAAGGCGACGAAGCCCTAGATTTTTCTGCCTTCGATGCGGCACCGCCTGCGTCCCAGACTTGGATAAACCTGCAAGGCGAAAGGCAAAGTATGCGGGTTTCAGAGCATGGACAGTTTGGCCGTCAGAGATCAGGGCTCCAACGGGGCTTCGTCCAGCCGAGGGGTCCCTGCCCGGAAGAAGAGCAAGCGAGGGTCGAACATGTCAGGGCCTCGAGCTCGCTTTTTCCTAGTCTTAGATACAGACTACTCATAGTTTGTTTTCGATGTGTATTTGTAACATACTTCGCAATTAGCATTCAATGAATGAGATTTATTATATTTGCATACTTCATCTGCATGCTTCGCATGAGTTGATTGTTTCGAACATTTAGCTTATCACGCTCGTACTACGCATTTCATTCGCACACTTTGCATACATACCTCGGTCCCCCCTTGCGCGTGGCGGTTAGGGACTTAGTTGCTGCCGGTGCGAGCAATTTAAGAATGCGACGGGGTGCACCTTTGGAGGCTTCGAACGCTTATATCGCGTCATCGGAAGACCTCTTTTGGGCTTCGAACACATTAATTTGAAGCGAAGCATGGCTTCGGCATGCTTGGATTTGGATAATATGCGCGAGCAAGGCTCCGAAGCGCACTTAGATTTTAGGCGAAGCATGACTTCAGTATGCTTAAATCTTAGATTAGATTATGTCACGCGAAGCGAGGCCTAGGTGCGTATTCAGATAGCGAAGCAAGGCTTCTTGAGCTTGATCCTGTAATGAATGGAAGGAATAGGTGGTGTGGATTCACCGAACCTGTGATGGGTTGAGCCACCTTTGACTTTGGGCCACCTACGACCCTGGGCCACCTTTGACCCTGGGATGCATCAGGCTGGAGCCTAGAATCTCGGACTCATCAAGCCATCGCCCGGAAGTCCTGGACACCTCGAGTCGTCGCTCGAGGGATTCCTACAACCCACTACTACGGACCCGGAGGCACTGTGTAGCCTTCGGAGGGGTGCTCCGGATTTTGTAAAGTGAATCGAGGCTTCGATTTTTAAATAAAGCGAAGCAAGACTTCGGTTTTTAATAAGACGAAGTGAGGCCTCGATTTTAAGGCAAAGCAAGACTTCGGTTTTTAATAAAGTCAAGCAAGGCTTTGATTTTAAAATGTGAAGCGAGGCTTCAATTTTTAAATAATGTGGAGCAAGGTTTTGCTTTAAAGGCGAAGCAAGGCTTCGATTTTAAGGTGAAGCAAAGCTTCAAAGATTTACTGAAACAATCAGTTTTGCATAATGAAGTGGGGCTTCGAGCAGTGTACATACCTCGGGAAGCTCGAGTTGATTTAGAAATCAAATAGCTTTGCGTAATTAGAGAGCTTGCCTCATAACCCTTAGGGCTTCGGAGGCCTTCGGAGCGTGCCCGGATCCTCTTGCTGGAGGGTACACTCCAAATCGCGAGGGGTGGTGGAAGGTGTGAAAGACCTTCGAGCTGCACTCGAAGCCCCTTGCTGAAGGGCGCGCGGAGTCAGAGGACTCCGAAGTTCCCCCCTCAAGCGCACTTCGAGAGACAGGCAGTGGCAGAGAAGTTAGCTTTTAGTACTAAGCTCCCCACGGACGGCGCCAACTGTTGTAGCAATTGCGTTAGCTACAATACGTTTTTGTGTGTATATGGTGTATAGAGTGAACCTCGAAGGGTTCTCACAGAGTGAGATAGGATTTATACTGGTTCAGGCCTCCCCGAAGGAATAATAGCCCTACGTCTAGTCTACAGTGGATTTGTCATAGTTTTTCCTCTACGGAACCTATCTATTACAAGGGCATGGCCCTGCTTTTATAGACAAACAGGCCAAAGGAAAAGACCTAAATGCCCTCTACAGGCCATAGGCCTTATAGGGGCAAAAAGGGAAAAATACTAGACTATTGTACATAGAGCTTTATAGCTTTACAGACATGGCAGATAACCGTCACTTCAGAGCAGCTAAACGACATACTAGGGGCGGGGGGACCCCGGTATGGTTTTATACTGTAGCAGAGTTGAGATATTTCTTCTGGTTCAGAGTAGTGGCCGGAGCTCTTCGGGTGGAGACAGGTGCGAAGGCTCCGAAGGGCACTCCGAGGTGAACTCCGAAGAGCACTCTGAAGTGGGCTCCGAACTGACTCCCGGAGGCTTTGTTCCGAAAGGGACCGGAGGGGTCCGGGAGGCTTAGCTCTGTAAGGGACCAGAGGGGGCCCAGAGACTCGACTCCGGAGAGCTCTGAAGGGAGCCCGTAGGGGGCCCAGAGACTTGACTTCAGAGAGCTCCGAAGGGAGCCCAGAGGCTAAATCTGGCTGGTGCTTGGAATTAACTTCGTCAAGAGAGATGGTGCTTCGTTATCAGGCTTTGATGGGGATAGTATCTGTTGGGCTCAAGACCTTTGGAGGCTGACGTCATTTGGCCCATGTTTAAGGTAAAACTTATTCCCCCAACAAGATGCTTCCGGGAGATGCAAATCTTGTCGAAGGCCTAAACAAAGATAATATCTACAGAACTTCCACCATCGACCAGTACTCTCTGAACTTCCGTTCCTATAATATCAGCAGTGATGACAAGGGGTCCGCATGAGGGAATTTTATACCTGTTGCGTTAGCTGCAGAGAAGTATATAGGCACATGGGACCACTCGGGCATTTTAGCTGTCAACGAAGAGGTCCCGATATGGCCTACTTCACGAACATACTCCCTCCGTTGCCTTTTTGACATGCTGCCCAAGGTTCCTCCTCCGGAGATAGGAAGAACCACTCTTTTGCCCTGGTCCTGAGTATCTTCTTGCTTAGGAGGTGGCATAACACTGGCCACCGAAGGTTGTCTTGGGGGATCGAAGCCGTCTGCACGTACGACAGTCTACACCAGCTCCGGACGTGCCTCGGGAGGGGCTCGGTCAGTAGTGCCTCGACCAGAGCTCCTTTCGAGGTACTCGCTTATCAAGGCTAGTATAGACTTACATGCATCAGTAGCATGGCTTCGTTTTTTGCCGTGAACACAGCAGAAGAAGGCCTGGCCCTTGCAAGCCAGCTTCCCTGGCGGCCTCCAGCCGCTGACCTTGTTTCCCAAAGCTTGTGGACTCTTGGGGAAAAAATTTGCGGAGAGGGAGCAATGTTCCTAACTTCGGAGCGAGGATGCTTCTCTCCTCGGCACCTATCATGCTGATTGTCAAAGTTGGGCCCTTGCAAAGGAGTTGAGGTTTTCACTTCGAGTTTAACTTCTTGGATGACTGGGGAAGACGAAGCTGTCCTTCGGAGCCATTCTTCCTCCGACCTAGCATACTCCTCAAAATAAGTCATTAATTGTGCAATGGAGGATATATGCTTCCAGTGAAGCTTGTCAAGGAGGCATGCATTGGTGACTCCTTCCCAGGCTGCATCGACTATAGATGATGCAGACAACCCTCTTATCTGTGACTTCGTATGAGCGAAGCGCTTAAAGAACTGCCTCAAAGTTTCTCCAAGTTGCTGCTTCACCTGAAAGAGACTTCTGGTAGACATAGGGGGCACAAAAGTACCCTGGAAGTTGCTTATGAATTTTTTCCTTAGATGCTCCCAAGACTTAATTTATCCTGGCTTCAAAGACCAGAACCAACGCAAAGCGACTCCTTCTAGCGCAAGGGGGAAGCATTTTGCCATTGTATCTCGGACCCCTCCGCTGGCTTCGATTGCTAAGGCATGTGTTGTAGCAATTGTGTTAGCTATAGCACAAGTTTTGTATGTGTGTATGGTGTGTAAAATGAACCTCGAAGGGTTCTCTCAGAGGGAGAAAAGATTTATACTAGTTCGGACCTCTCCTAAGGGATAATAGCCCTACATCCAGTTTGTGGTGGATTTGGCATAGAATGCCTTGGTGGAATCTAGTGAATCTCGGGGCTCTCGTGACCCTAGAGAAGCTAACCTGTTACAAGGGCTTGGCCCTGCTTTTATAGGCACACAGGCCAAAGGAAAAGACCTAAATGCCCTCTATGAGTCATAGGCTTATAGGGGCAAAAAAGGAAAGAAAGGCTAGTCTACTGTACAAAGTGCTTTACAGCTTTACAGACGTGTCAGATTAACATCACTTCTTGACCAGCTAAACGACATACTAGGGGTAGAGGGGCCCCTGGTATGACTTCTACACTGTAGCAAGGTACAGATATCTTCTAGGTTCGGAGTAGGGGCCAGAGCTCTTCAGGAGGAGGCCGTAAGGAAGACTTCGAAGTACACTCCGAAGTGGGCTTTGAAGTATACTCTGGAGTGAACTATGAACTGGGTTCTCGGAGACTTAGCTTTGAATCGGCTGAAAAGGGTCCAGAGGCTGGCTCTGGGGGTCTCCGAAAGGAGCTCGAAGGTTAACTCCTAACAGAGCTCGAAGGTTAACTCTGAAGTTAGCCCGGAGGATAACTCTGAAACTAGCCTGAGACTTAGCTTCTGCAAACTTCAAAGGGATCTTGGGGGCTTTTCTACGAGGGCTCCAAAAGGGGTTCGGAGGCCTCGCTCCAGGGGGCTCCGAAGAGGACCTTGAAACTTAGAAATAGCTTCTCCTGAAAGGAACATGCTTCGACGGTGTTGGGCTCCAAGTCGAAGGCTATCGAAGGCTGACATCATTTGGCCCCTGTTTAAGGGAAAACTTATTCCCCCAACAGTAGCCCCTCGCTTGCAGGCCTTCGGGACGAAGGGGTGCGTGCACCCTTGGGACAAATGACAGTAAAAATGGCAACTTCAGAGAAAACAGGCCTTCGGAGCTTGGACCGAAGGTGGCTTCGATTCGCGCAGGTAATAATTACCTACGTCAGCTGTCAAAACGACCTCGAGGAGATCAATTGACTTCGCAACAGCTATAAAATTGACCGTTATAGTGCGCCGGTTTGCTTCAGCTTCGCAGGAGGCCCACCTGTTAGTGGCTTCAGGAGGGGAACCGTCGGGATTTTTACCGCCTATAAATAGGGGTTTATCGCACACGGCTTCGACACACCTTTCATTTTCTTTCTTCTCAACGCCTTGCATCCTTCGCTCTCTTCTCCTCCTTAGCTTCACGCGAAGCACCCTTCGCAAGCCTTAGCTCCCTTCGCATCTAAGCCCCACAAAAATGCCGAAGAAGGTTGCTTCGAAGGCTTTGGCCTTGGGCTCGAGCTCGAGCTCTGCCCAAGAGCAGGCAACGGCTGCAGTGGCGGTGAAGCCTGCAGTGAGGCGGTTGGGGCCGAAGGATCTTCGGTCGCCATCAGACAAGTTTGAGCAAACCCTCGAGATGAGGTCCTCGATCTCGACAAAGGAGTCTATCCGAAAGGCCTACACGGGGAAGATCTCGTCGAAGATCCAGCTTCGAGTGCCGGAGAAGTCGGAGGCCATACCGAGGCCTTGGGCTGATGAAGTGGTACTTTTCGAGGCCTTCTTCGAAGCCGGCCTCGGACTGCCGGTGGTGGGGATGCTGAGCGAAGTCTTGAAAGCTGACAACCTCGAGCTTCCTCAACTCTCGCCCAATGCCGTGGCGAGGTTAGCAGTGTTTGAATGGTCCATGAGGGCCGAAGGCTGTGAGGGCCACGCCGACGTCTTCGTAGACCTTCACGACGCCAACTGCCAGCCGAAGCCAAGGGAGGGCACAGACCGCTTCAAGCGGGCTTTGGCCTTCGGGAGCGCTAACTTCTAGCTTCGGAGGGAGTACTAAGATTCCTTCCCAGCGAGGGCTACCAACAGCAAATGGTACTCGAGGTGGGATCAAGAGTGGTTCTACGCCTCCATCGACGCGAAGTCTCCCCTTCGGAGTACCAATGCACTTATCTCTTAATGGCGCGAAGGCATGGTGAAGACGAGCCCCGACACCCTTCACTCGAGGATCCTACTCCTTCGGAAGGTGGCTGCGAAGATGAGCATGAGGGACCTCGCAGAGGAGTTTATCACCCTCTGGCTCAGCCCCCTTGCGCGCTCTTGGCCGGAGGGCCTCTTTCAACTTTCGGGCCGAGGGGGCCTAAACGAGGTGGCAACTGAACGCCTTGGTAAGACTTCGAAGTCTTTCCACTTTCATACTTCATCAAATAACTTTATCCTGACTTGGAATCTTGATGAAGCCACTCTTGAAGTGAGGACTCCGGAGGAGGCCATCATGGCGGCGGAGCGTGTTGTCGGAGCCCCGACACCTGAGGAGCAGGCCCAATGTCTTGCTCTGGTGGGGACCTAGGAGCACTGGAACAGAGTGTGGACCTTACTCGGCATCGAGAGGGTACGTGCTCTGCCAGACTTCTCCAATCTGGTACCTTCGGCAACTGGCTCCAAAAGGAAGAGGGTGGACGGCGATGAGTACGAAGCTTTGAGGGCTTGGTCGGAGGTCCCCGCGATCGAAGCCCCTACTCCAGAGGAGGCAACAGTCGCGAACCCTGAAACAGAAGCAGAGCCAGCAAGGGCTCTGACAGCAGCTACCGAGGTGGTAGCAAAGGCTGCAACGACGACGACTTCGGGCACAGAGGGTGATGCGCCAGCTTCGCAGCAAAAGGATTGGGGGCACACATCGACCCCTCTACCTTCGAAGACATCTCCGACGAAGGTAAAAACTTAAAACATACTTCTCTTTTCATACGAGGATATTGACTTGAACTTTTTTGCAGAAGATGATGCCGGTGCGAGGTCCACCGCGCCGAAGCCAGCGGAAGCCTCCGGCAACAGCAACAGCAGCAGTTTTGAGTCCGATAGCTCCACGTCTGAAGAAGACGGAGGCAGCGGACGGGACGAAGGGGACCCTCGAGACGACGAGCACGCTGAGGTGGTGGACCGGAGCCTGGTTCCGCCGAAGCCTGTGCAGGAGGTTGAGGTGGAGGAAATTGTACGGCCTCTGCAGCCGAAGGGGGCTGTGATGGAGGCGGCCATCCATGACTTCCGTGAGGGCTACGCGGCTGCAGAAGCCGGAGGCTTGGTGCTCAACTCAGCCGCTCGAGCCCCATGGACCTCTTCATAAACGCAAATGAAGCCCTCGTCCAGGTGAGCGAAGTCCTATACAGCCTTTGAGTTGTGCTTTGGTCTTCAATCAACACTTATGATTTTCTTGAATTCTTTCAGGCCTTCGCACTGAATGCTGCAGCGTCAACCTCTGTGGACAGGCGGATGACGCGCTTGGTAGAGGAGAGGGACGCCCTCCGACGCGAAGTCTCGGTCGAAGCCGAGAAGTGAAGGCAGGCCGAAGCCTCAGCCGAGGCGGCGAGGGCCGAGGCCGACAAGGCAAGGGAAGCCTTGGCCTCAGAGACCGACAAGGTCCAAGCGGAGCTTCGAGCTGTGAAGGATGTCGGAGCTCATCTGGCGGAGGAGAACTCCAAGTTTCACCAAGCCAGCCACTGCCTTCAAGACTTCGTCGTTGCTAACATCGACGAAGCCACTCTGAGCCTGACCGAGGTCCTAGAACAAATAGGGACCGAGTGTCGGGCTCCAGACTTCGGCCTTCAGGATACCATTGGAGACCGCGTCGACTTCTTGAAGGTAGTGGCGGTGACGGCGGAGCAATCCTTGAAGGGATTTTCCTTGATGGTCGGCCGAGTGGCGGGTCAAGGAGTGTTGCAAATGCTTCACGACGCGGGGTGCAGCCACCTCGAAGCAGCGACCTCGGCGACTCTGGTGGCCTTCGGAGGCCAACACTTGGTGACACCTCCGGCCGACGTCCGCGGAGCCTGACGCCGCCTTCAGGAGCCTTGGAAAGCCCAAGGCTGTGAAGCAGTCCTCGAACTCCAGAAGGCCATCCGCCTTCGCCGAGCTAGGGCACATGCCTCTCCAGCTCAGTCTTCGACGTCGGCACCTCCGCCTCCGAAGGTGTAGATCTCCTTAGGCTCCTTGTAATTCTTAGCTGTAGGCTTGTAAAAACTTATTAGTTTATTAATATAAATACGGGGGTACTTTATACCTGCCCAGGCTCATCCTTCGAATGTTGACCTCAAAGTACTTGAGGACTCTGAAAAACTTCGCCAATTATGGGTGGTCCTCGAGGTAGCTAGGTCCGAAGGCCCCCCTCGGTTTAAACTTCTGAGGGGGCCTAACGGCGAAGCCATCCCCGAAGTAGCCCAGGAGCTACTGGCTACCGTGAATACGGAGCCCCTTCGGAGTTCTTCCTCCTTGCCAGACCTAAGCTGCTTCGTAGTAGACTCACGTAGCGAGGGGGTACAGCCTTCGCGAGCAGCCTTAGCAGGCGATGAAGCCTTAGACTTTTCTCCCTTCGACATGGCACCGCATGCCTCGCAGACTTGGACAAACCTGCAAAGTGGAAGACGAGGTCTGTGGGCTTCGGGGCGTGGACAAACCGGACGTGGGAGAGCAGGCTCTGACGAGGCTTCGTCCAGCCGAGGGGGCCCCGGCTGAAAGAAGGTCAAGCGAGGGTTGGGGCCTCGAGCTCACTTTTTCTTAGGCTTAGACATAGACTACTCATAATTTTGTTTTTGAAGTATATTTGTAACACACTTATCAATTATCATTCAATGAATGAGATTTGTTGTATTTGCATACTTCATCTGCATGCTTCACATGATTTGATTACTTCAAACATTTTAGCTTGTCACGCTCGTATTGCGCATTACATTCGCACACTTCGCATACATACTTCCCCCCTTGCTCGTGGCAGCTAGGGACTTAGTCGTTGCTGGTGCGGGCAATTAAAAATGCAAAGAGGTGTGCCTTTTTGACGGCTTTGGATGCTTATATCACATCGAGCGAAGGCCTCTTTTGGGCTTCTAATGCATTAATTTGGAGCGAAGCAAGGCTTCAGCGTAGCCAAATTAAGCGAAGCATGTTTCGGCATGATTTGATTTGGATGTTGTGCGTGAGCGAAGCTCCGAAACGCACTTAAATTTTAAGCGAAGCATGACTCTGAGATGCTTAATTTTTAGATTAGATCATGTCACGCGAAGCGAGGCCTCGGTGCGTGTTCAGATAGCGAAGAAAGGCTTCTTGAGCTTGATCCTGTAGTGAAAAGGATATTTGGTGTGGATTCACCGAACCTGTGATAAGTTGAGCCACCTTCGACTCTGGGTCACCTACGACCCTGGGCAACCTTCGACCCGGGGATGCATCAAGCCAGAGCCTGGAATCCCGGACTTGCCGAGCCATCGCTCGGAAGTCTCAAAGCCCACTTCTACGGGCCCGGAGGCACAGTGTAGCCTTCGGAGGGATGCTCCGGATTTTGTAAAGCGAAGCAAGGCTTCAAATTTTAAATAAGGCAAAGCAAGGCTTCAGGTTTTTGATAAGGCGAAGCAAGGCTTCGAATTTTTAAAAGGAGGCAAGGCTTCGATTTCAAAACGCGAAGCAAGGCTTCGATTTTAAAACGCGAAGCGAGGCTTCGACTTTTAACAAGATGGAGCAAAAGTTTTCTTTAAAGGCGAAGCAGGCTTCGACTTAAGACGAAGCAGGGCTTCGATTTAAGGCGAAGCGAGACTTCGATTTTATATTAATGTAATTGTAGATTGGTACATCGAAGGGATGCTTCGGCAGTGTACATACCTCGTAAAGTGGGTGAAAACTTGCCTCGTAACCCCTGGGGCTTTAACGGCCTTCGACACGTGAAGCGGAGCCCCTTATTTGAGGGTGAACTCCGAAGCGCGAAGGATGGAGGAAGGTGAAGAATGCCTTCGAACTGCACCCAAAGCCCCTTGCCGGAGGGTGCGCGAAGCAAGAAAGCTTCGAAGCTCCCCCCTCAAGTGCACTTCGAATTGGAGACAGTGGCAGAGAACTTAGCTTTTAGGACTAAGGTCCCCACGGACGGTGCCAACTGTTGTAGCAATTGTGTTAGCTACAGCATAGGTTTTGTATGTGTGTATGGTGTGTAAAATGAACCTCGAAGGGTTCTCCCAGAGGGAGAAAAGATTTATACTGGTTCGGACTTCCCCTAAGGGATAATAGCCCTACGTCTAGTTTGTTGTGGATTTGGCATAGAATGCCTCGGTGGAATCTAGTGAATCTCGGGGCTCTCGTGACCCTGGAGAAGCTAACCTGTTACAAGGGCTTGGCCCTGCTTTTATAGGCACGCAGGCCAAAGGAAAAGATCTAAATGCCCTCTATAAGTCATAAGACTATAGGGGCAAAAAGGGAAAGAAAGGCTAGTCTATTGTACAAAGTGCTTTACAGCTTTACAGACGTGTCAGATTAACGTCACTTCTTGACAAGCTAAACGACATACTAGGGGCAGAGGGGCCCCTGGTATGACTTCTACACTATAGCAAGGTACAGATATCTTCTGGGTTCGGAGTAGGGGCCGGAGCTCTTCAGGCAGAGGCCGCAAGGAAGACTTCGAAGTACACTCCGAAGTGGGCTTCGAAGTATACTCCGGAGTGAACTCCGAACTGGGTTCTCAGAGACATAGCTTTGAATCGGCTAAAAAGGGTCCAGAGGCTGGCTCTGGGGGGCTCCGAAAGGATCTCAAAGGTTAACTCCGAACAGACCTCGAAGGTTAACTCCGAAGTTAGCCCGGAGGATAACTCTGAAACTAGCCTGAGACTTAGCTTCTGCAAACTTCAAAGGGATCTTGGGGGCTTCGCTCCGGAGGGCTCCAAAAGGGGTTCGGAGGCCTCGCTCCAGGGGGCTCCGAAGAGGACCTTGAATCTTAGAAATAGCTTCTCCTGAAAGGAACATGCTTCGACGGTGTCGGGCTCTGGGTCGAAGGCTGTCGAAGGCTGACGCTATTTGTCCCCTGTTTAAGGGAAAACTTATTCCCCCAACAGCATGTGAACGAGATAACTCTCTTGGATCTTCTTCCCTGGAGTACTTACAGAGCTTCCAAGTCTTGAACTTGGGGTCAAAGCGCACCTTTTGCATGTCGGGGTGTAGTGGAGATTCGTTATCAAAAGAAACAATCTCAGGGGCTTCGGAATAAAATGTGAGGTCATCGTCTTGAGGCACCTCCGGAATAACAGGGGTAGCTTGGGGACGAAGCCTGTCTACAGCTTCCTATCTCCACCTTATCAGTTTGGCTTGAAGATTGGCCATTTGGGTCGCCACATCATCAAGGCAGCCTCCATTTTTTCCGGAAGGAGCTTCCGGGTCGTGAGAACTAAATAGATCAGTTTGGAGTACAGTCGGAGCTATAGGAGAAGCTCCGTCGGTTAGAAGCATAGACGGAGTCCCTAGAGGGGCTTCGTATGTTCGAGGAAGAGTATTCATTTCAGGAGTCTGAGGTAGGGGAACTACGGAAGGTCCTTCGACCTCAACAATATTCGAAGATCTCACTCTAGAGGTCCGATAGAACCTCCGAAGGGACTAGCACCTAGGCTCCGTTTAGGAGGCATGGCTCTAGAAAGAACATGGTAGAGAATGAAGTTTTCTTACTAGGTTCCCCATGGATGGCGCCGACTGTTGGCGTAAAATATTATGCTAACAGGTTTAAGAAACTGTATGTGTGACAAACGAAGTGTTTGTAAAAGCGGACTATCTCAAGCCTTCGAATAGGATAATAGCTCGAAGTAGTTTGAAGTTATGTATTGAATATCTGAGTATTCGATGCCCTTTACAGAGTGAAGAAGGGTATTTATAGACTGAATATTAAAGGAAAAGACTCCTTTACCCTCTAATTACAACCGACTAAGAAGATATTGTTTAATACTCTTCATAGGGGTAAAAAGGTAAAAGACTAATTTAATTAGAAAGAAGATAAATCTTTTATCCTTGCTGGCAATACCCCTTCGGGTGGAAAGGCTTCAGGAAGCTTCGTTATGCTGAAGCCTTAACGGAGGTCTTCGCTGTATAAAACTCCGAATATAGTAAAGCCTCGATACTTTTAGGATCTTCGAAGATCAAGGCTTCTGTCTTCGTCCCTTGTGTTTGTATCTTCAGGAGAATGTCTTTGACCTCAGGAGGATGAATTATTTTCCCCCAACAGTGGGCTTCGAAGAGGGCTACATCCTCGGCAGGCTGGAGTGATGGGATTCGTCTGTCCAAGCTTTCACCACGAACAGGCCCTCGGTCTTCCAAGGTGCTTGAAACGCCTTCCAGGTCTTCGCCACGAGTGGAGTTGGAGCAAAAAGATGGTTCCCCAAAAGACAATGGGGACCGTCCCCACCATCGTCGGGATGACACCTCCGACGGCTTCGAGGTGGTGGGGGACACCAAGGGCAGCCACTCGCCCTGAGACATCCCCATACTTGGCCACAATGACATCCATGCTCCTAGCAGCGGCCTGGATGAACTTTAGCCAATGGCTCAGGGGCTCCCGCACAACATCGAAAGCTGAACAGGACGTCCTGAAGTGCTCCAAGACATCCCGGAGGGTGCATATGGCATCGACCGCTACCTCCTCGCCCTTCACCAATGACGCCTTCAGCTCCTCATTCGAAGCTAGGAGGTCCGAGACCGTCTTGTCCAGCTTTACCCGCTGATCCTTAAGGGCCTCATCTTCGGCTATCTACGCCCAAAGCCCCTCGACCTTGGCCACTCGCACCAGGAGCTCGTCGACTTCAGCCGGCCAGGCCCGAAGTTCCTCAACCTCGGCCACCTACGCTTGGAGCTCGATGACTTCGGCCGCCCGAGCTCGGAGTTCTCCGATCTCGGCTACTTGTGCCCGAAGGCTATTGACTTCCGCTACCAAGGTTTGAAGTCCTTCGACTTCGGCCACCTGCTTGTGAAGTTTCGTGGCTTCGGCGGCCAAAGCTTCCCGATCGGCTCGAAGACCCCGCGCCTCCCTCTTAGTGGCTTCGATGCGCTTGTGGAGCCCCGCGACTTCGCACCCATGCTGGCTACGCTCCATGAAAAAGGACATCGAAGACCCCTAGGCCAGGACGATGAGCTTCCGAAAAGAAACAGAAGAAGAAAGTAAATAAGGTGGGAAGAAAATGCGACCAGGGGTACTTGAGAAAGTGTACTTGGTAGGTCGCGCATTCAATGGCAAAGTTCAAGTCGGCCCCATCTGACTGACCGACCTCGGAGACCAGGTAGGAGCACCTCAATCCTAGACAAGCCAGGTTAAAAGGCTCCATCTTCGTGGCAAGGTTCGACTTGAATTTTATAAAAGGGGCCAGTAGGGGGACGCCCCCATGCACATAACTGGTCCCCCCTCTAGAGGAATCGTGGAGCGCGAGGAGGCCCCTCTTAGAGCCCTCCCCAAGTTGACCTCCTCATCTGATTCCGACACCTAGACAACCTCATTGCCGCCCTCCGCCCTCGCCTCAGCGCCCTCTTGAGGGAGCGGGGGACCTGAAGAGGCATCCCTTTCCAAGGTACTAATGAAGTTAATAAATATCTGTAAAATAATGCAGGCAAAACGAAGATGGTAGGGTCCAAAGATGTGGATCCACACAAAGCAGCATACTGGTCCCAGCTACCTCCGGCAAGGAGTCTAGAGATCATGGGGCCACCGGTTACCGTACGACATTTAGCGTCCAGAAGAACCCCCTAGGGAATTAACCGGAGATACGCGCCATGCGGCGGTTAGCTCGGCCGCGACATTGGTGCTCCCAACCACTTCTGCTAGTGGGTCGGTTAGCCCCATAAGGGACATGCTGCCCCCGCCGGACTCCCTCGAGAATCGGCCGACGTCTCTTCGGCCACCTCGCCCGGAGGTGTGGCGACCCGCAAGTTAGTAGGAACCCCCTCGCTTCCTTTCATGGCCACCTCCGCTAGAGGCACGGACGACGCTTCACCAGCTACTGTGCCCCTAGTAGCATCCTCGCCCGCATCAAGGTTCACCACTGAGGCTTCAGGTTCGGCGGCCCATCATCCGCTTGGAGTCCTCTCTCCCGAGTCGTTGAGGGAAGGAGCTGTGTGACAGAGAGGCACTTAGGCCTGCTCGTAGTCTTCTTCGAAGGGCGCTTCGAAGGACCGACCGGGCCGACGTCCACCTTCCTCTTATTCAGAGCCAGGTCAGAAAGGTCGATGTCTGGGAGAGACGAGGCCTTAATCCGCAGGCCGCTCAATACGCGATTGTATCGCTCCCAGGATCCCACTAGCTCTACTCTTCGTTTCTTCTCCACCGGAGTGGGGGCCCAAAAGATCTTCCCGACTACCCGAATCAACTGTTCGGGAGTCGTAACCACACGGGACCCTACAGGCATGAAGGTACCTTTAGTAAAACATGTGTTACACAGGGAGAGTAGTACTAACCATTGTAGGAGCAAGGAACCGGAGTGTACCGAGCAGGACGGAGGACGTCTCCAGGGGCGCCCCGTCCGTGACACTTTGGAGGGCGAGGGGCCATGCCGCCTTCAAGGGTGGGATCTAGAGCGAGATGAACTCCTCGGCCAGGTCCCACATGCTCATTCACCGAGACACTATTTGCAAGAGATGGACGCGAGCGAAGACTGAGCCGGTGTCCGCTGCGATGTCCACCTCCCTTCGATACCAGATTTGGTGAAGTGGCCCTGTTAGCCCGGAGTCTGGCCCCACCGCTACGTAGAACCACCGGTGGATCCAGTCGGAGTACCACCGCTCGTTGATGACCTTCGTGATGAGGAACTTGGGAGAAGAACTTATGGATCAAACACAAGAGGGAGAGGCAGCGCAACAATCCAATTCGGATTTCACTTCAAACTCCGATTTCGGTTCGTTTTCAGCAGAACACCCTTCATTAAAATGGGCATAACTTTCTCATACGTAGGCAGATTGAGGCGTTATTTAAGGCATTGGAAAGATAACAAAATATATTTCCAATGAATCTGATGCCAAGTCCTGGTTCATTACGAAACGTTTTGTGTCATCCGAACAAGTCATAAGGTGCTGCGTCACCATTTTGGGCCACTTTGGGCCTTGTATCCGTTTGGGGCCTTAAGCCCAACATTATGGAAGACTTTATACAAACACTAGGTATTAATACTCTATAGACATCATGAACTAGGGTTGGGTTTTTCTTAGTTTCGAACTGCCCTCCAGATTGAACTCTGACGTTCGTCAGATTGTAGAACCCCACTTGAGAAATCGATCTTTCATCTGTTTGTGAGATTGTGTTTCCGTGTTCTTGCTTGTGTTCTCGATTTTCATGCAGGGACAAGACTTCTTGGCGAGGTCAATCGCTTTCGTATGTGGTTGATAACCAATAGAGCCATGGTGTAGCGATTGCGGGGTTCGGATCAGTGCTGATCGGAAGCCAGATCATCAACGTCGAGTCCTCCACCAATCGAGTTTACCCCCTCTAACAGAAGATCGGGCACCCGTGCGCATCACTTCGCTGGGAAGAAGTCCGCGTACTCCTTCTGGAGCTAAAAGCTGACGCTCCCGTACACTAAAATCATGGTGGAGCCATCTGGCTTGTACCGTTTCTTAGGCTGGCAGGAAGCCTCGTGCTTCTTCACGAAGACCTCGTCCCTCCCTTCGCAGCCCTCTGCCCTCATGGCCCACTCGAAGACGGCCAAGTGATCGATGGCATTCGGAGATAGGTGCGGGAAGTCCAGGTTGAAGAAGCGGAGAACCTCTCTTAGGAGATCTAAAGCAGGGAACCCGAGCCCGACTTCGAAGAATGCTTCAAAGACGACGACCTCCCTTTCGCGTGGGTCCGAGGTCAGTTCAGATCCAGGGACCTTCGCCTCTATGCCAGTATCAAGATAGTCCTGGATCGCTCTCCTCATCGACTCAGCCATGCAGATGGTTTTCTCCAAAACCAATGTCTGTTTAGTGAACTTCTGTGAAGGCGGCCGAAGGTCCCGGGGACCGCAAGATTTTGAGGAACTCGGTGCAGCCACCGCCAACGCTGTCGTGGCCTTCGTTTGCTGTTGGATGAAGTGATGGTCGACGGAAGAGGTGTCGCCCTTCTTCTTCGTCATCTTCTGAGACGAAGGGTTGTGCGGGAAGAGAAAACTGGTGGACGAAGCTAGCGCTAGATGCGGGGGAAGAAAGTGAGTGCAGGGAGAATGAGAATAGTAGGGGTACTTGGTAGTAGCAAGAAAATTGTGGCTTTATATAGGGACTCAGGGCCGCCCGGTGCGTTTCAGCCGCATCGGTCCATATTCTCCTATAACCAGCGTGTGGGACCAGAACCAAGCACTCTTGCGAAGGCATCCTAGAAGCTCTAGCCAGTGGGCGGAAATCGAGAAGTGAGACATTTCACCACCCGAGCCTCGCCGGTTTCGAGCCTCTTCGCTTTCAAGTCACCCCGAGTTCACACCAAAGGTCCGCTCGTTCTTCAAGAATTTTATTGCGGCATTATTTCTCATGCATGCCCCCTTTCTTACTTGTAGGATAGTCCAACGAGCATATGCGAGGGGCTACTGTTGGGGTAAATAATCCCGACGGTAGTAATGGCAAGGTTGTGGGCTCTGATGTGTCCACAAATCTTACCACAACGAGGCTCTGATTGTCATACATGAAGTTGCGAGGTGATCTACCCCGAAGTACCTAGAGGCACCCTAGGACCGAAGACGGGCCCCATGGGGGCTGTGGGGTCCTCGAGTGGACACCGGTAAAAGTGATGCGGAAGGTCTTGCCAGAGACCAGATTGAGACGACTCCCCCTGGGGGCTGAAGACCTCCGGCAGATGGTCCCCGAAGAGTCCTCGATGGGAGCCTCGAGTGGGGCCCTCTGGACCATACCGGTCCGGGGTCGGCAACTACTAAAGTAGAGACGCGGCGACTATGACTTCAAGTCATTCCTGTAGAATAGGACGCGGGGGCCTGTAGCGGTCACGCCATGACTGTTGTGTATGACGGGACCGCACACGCGCATCGCCACACCTACCACACGTAGTTCCATTCAGACGAACGTGTAGAATCGGTAACATCGTATGAGGATCCATGTTGAAGATCATGGGCCTCATGGCTCTAGAAGTGATGAGTGATTGTCAATGGAAGTCAACAGAGAGACGTGAAGAGGAGACGAGACCTATCAGTTCTTGGGCCGCATGTGACTCAGGTACACGGGCGACAAGCGATTGCCGGGCAGAGGGGCCGCGGAATCGGGCCGGCCTAATCCGGGTACATGGGCTAGGAACGGCAGATAATCCGTTGGTCTGTTGATTGTGTTTGACTCAGGTAAACGGGCGGTGAGTGATTGTCGGGCTGAGGGAGCCGTGGAATCGGGCCGGCCCAATCCGGAGACCCGATGCGCAGACAGTGTATGCTTTATCGGTTTCGGCGTAAAACTGACACATCTATCTAGACCATCCATCAGAGATCCGATGGTCTTAAAGCAAAGCCATAACTGCTACAAAAGCTCCATGTCAGGATAAGCTATCTGTAGATAGGTTTTTACTATTTTGCTTGTGGGACCCGTAGTTTTATTGTTGCGTTTGTGTGTAATTTATCCTAGGGGTAAATGTGTCTTTTCCATTTTTTGAGTTGCCTATATAATGGGCTTGTACACCCTAGGGTTTCATCAACTCACTAAATGCAAAAATCATAGTTCAAAAGATTTTGGCTTTCCTCTTCACTGAGTTCTTGTGCCCCTGAGTTTCTATAGGGCCACCGCGAGGTGTTGATAGCAGAAAATGGCATTAAATGGTTAAGATTGTCAAAATATCAATTTTGGTAATTTGGGCTATAAATATACATGTCCTAGATTGGGCCGAAGCCCTACAGGGCCGAAGCCCCATTGATGCCATGGGCTTTGGAAGCTTCCAGCAGACCTGCTGGCTTCGGCCCGAGGAGCAGGCTTTGGTGGGCCTGGCCGAAGGCCCACTTCGGGCTAAATTCCAGAGATAGAGTTGGAGTCTGATTCTTTACTACCCTATTACAAAATAGCGTTAGGAAGCATCTAAGTGTATCACTACGCATTCTGGAATCAAATGACGATCTTAGGTCAAAGGACTTTGCAGGTACACCATTTGAGATGAAAACTGATGGCACATTACAATAACAATCCCAGTAGTATCTCAAGTGGGTCTATCCAACACCATGTTCACCAACATGTGTCCACATCACTGATTTGACATCTCTATGTATATGATTTGTGAAATGTGATCATCAATCGGTTAGATGTGCTAATCTATGTGCCATCACTGTCCCACATGATGACAAGATTAGGGATCCCTTTTGAAAAAATATCGTTATAACACAAATAGTTTCTCATAACAAGTCATCAACTAATTAATCAAATGTAAAAGAAATTTATTCAAGGAACAAGATAACAATTATCCTCACACATTAACATTGACACTAGTAGCATCTTCCACATACATAGGACTCACTCACGCAAGTATCTAATATGCATGGAGCTCAGGTGCGCCTCATGCTTTGGCTGTGGAAGAGGCTTTGTCAACGGATCTGTCATGTTCAAATCCGTGTGCACCTTGCAAATATTCACATCACCTCTCTCAATGATCTCACGGATAAGGTGATATCGCCGAAGTATATGTTTGGACTTCTAGTGTGATCTAGGCTCCTTGGCTTGCGCAATGGCACCACTATTATCACAATAGAGGTCCACTGGAATGGACGCACTAGGAACAACACCCAACTCAAAAACAAACTTTCTAATCCAAATGGCCTCCTTCGCAGCTTCTTAAGTAGCGATATACTCAGCTTCTGTTGTAGAATCAGCCACCGTTCTTGCTTGGAACTCTTCCAACTCACTACACCTCCATTGAGGCAAAACACAAAACCAGATTATGATCGAGAATCATCTTTATCGGTCTGAAATCTAGCATCGGTGTAACCACTTACAATGAGCTACTCTTCACTACCGTACACTAGGAACATTTCCTTAGTTCTTCTTAAGTACTTGAGGATACTCTTTACTACATCCTAGTGACTTTAACCTAGGTTTGATTGGTACCTGCTCGTAACACTTAGAGCATATGAAATATTTGGGCGTGTACACAACATGGCATACATGATGGATCCAACTGTGGAGGCATATGGGATCGCACTCATCTTCTCTAGCTCATCAGGTGTCGCAGCACACTGAGTCTTACTAAGAGAAATACCATGTGACATTGGCAGAAAACCCTTCCTGGAATTCTGCATTTTGAACCGTTTAAAAACCTTGTCAATGTACATACTCTCGCTTAATCCAATTAGCTGCTTTGATGTATCTCTATAGATCTTTATGCCCAAAATGTATGCTGCCTCTCCAAGATCTTTCATCAAAATCTATTTTTAGTGAAGTCTTGACAGCATTCAACAAAGGAATGCCACTTCCAATCAATAATATGGCATCCACATGCAGGACCAAAAACACAAGTGAGCTCCCACTAGCCTTCTAGTAAACACAAGGCTCTTCTTCGTTCTTGATGAAGCCAAACCCTTTGACTACCTCATCAAAGTGAAGATTTCAACTCCAAGAAGCTTGCTTTAGTCCATAAATGGACATCTGCAACTTACAAACTTTCCCAGCATTTTCCACAACGTCAAGACCTTCAGGTTGTATCATGTACACATCCTCACTTAGGTTTCCATTCAGGAAAGCCACATTGACATCCATTTTCCATTCCTCATAATCATAAAATGCGACAATTGCTAGGATGATCCAAATACACTTAAGCATAGAAACGAGCTAAAACATTTCATCATAATCAACACCTTGAATTTGTCTAAAACCTTTCGCCATCAATCATTCCTTATAGATGTGAACATTTCCATCAACGTCTATCTTTTTCTTGAAGATCCATTTACACTCAATAGTTTTTACACCATCAGGTGGATCAACTAAGTTCCAAACTTGGTTTTCTCGCATGGACTCCATCTCGGATCCAATGGCTCCAAGCCATTTCTCAGAGTCTATGTGAAACCAAGGGTGGTTTCTGTCTGTATGATGAGTGATTGACAAGGTTGAGCGGTTGAGTGTTGGGTTGTGTGCATTGAGGGATTCTATGTAAAATTGAGGATTGAGTGCCGAGGGTTTCAGTGGTGCGTCGCGTTCTTGTTTTGGCTTGTCTTGAATGTGCAGGGTGGAGATGCTGACCAACTGTCGACGCCAAGTGATCGAGTATCAAGTGGGGAGCTCGATTCCGGAGGATCAAGGAGGCCGGGCGAAGTTGGAGAAGATCTCAAGAGTGCACGAAAAGACTGAGAAAGACTTGGACGGACAGATGAAAGCGACGGCGTGATGACCGGGTCTGCGAGAGGGAGGCCAGGGCAAGTATTCAGGCGGCTCGATGGTATCGAGAGCGGAAGTGGCTTGCTAGCGCTCGAAGTCGCAAAGCGGTGTCATGAGTCGAAGGGTTAAGAGGCTTTGTCAGTATTTGCTGAAAACCGTCACATCTCTAGATTTGCTAATTTCAATAATTAGGAGTCCTTTTTGTTTTGAGTCATTGTGTAATAAAAAGTTAAGAGTCTAGAGTAAATGTCTCCTTTAGTATATTTTTCAGGATTTCTTAAATTCTGAAAATATATTATAAGGAATAGGACCTTGATGTAAAACAGATGTAATTACCCAGCATCAAAATAATAGTAAAGCGGTGAACATTTTATTTTTTGGTCTAGGTCCTAGTGAGTTTGAGCGTGTTAGCCATCTCACCACTGCTCGAGAGATCTGGGCTACTCTCTAGGCACACCATGAGGGGTTAGCTTAGGTCAAGGCTAGGCTCTACCAGACCTACCGACGTGAGTATGAAAATTTCTCACAGAAGCCGGGTGAGACTGTTGAGGCTTTGTTTGGTCGTTTTCAATCGATCATTAACAAGCTTCACGTCAACAAAGCCGAGCATGATCAGCTGGTCTCAGATCATGAACAGGCGCTTAAGGTACTCCATACCTTGGACCCTAAGATCTGGGAGATCAAGGTTTCTTCTATTATTGAGAGCGTGTCTTATGATACCTTGACTGTCACGGAGCTTTTTAGTAAGCTCAAGGCCTCAGAGGTCGATATCTAGTTGAGATCAAATCTCACTTGTTCTGGCTCAAAGACTCTGGCATTTGCGACACTGTCTGCTGATCCTAATGCCATGAGCTGTACTGCTTTTTCCTTGATGTCTATCTCCGAGGAACAACTTGATTCACTAGGAGATGATGATCTGTGCTTGTTTAACAACCGGGTGCGACGTGTCTATGATAAGTGAATGTTTAAAAGACACGGCACAAAATCTGGATGCTTTGAGTGTGGTGATACAGGCCATTTCATTGCCGACTGCCCCAAGCAGAAGAATTACAAGAAGGGAACCGACAGTAACTCCTATGACTCCGACAAGTTCGACAACTCCACAAAGGGCAAGCCTAAGACGAGATTCTTTTGAAAGGCTTGGAAGGACTACATGCGTGAGAACAAGAAGTGAGACAAGGCTTTCTTCGCCGAGATGGAGAAAAGCTACTCCAAGAGATCCTCGTCTTCCTCCTCATCTTCGAGTTCAAGTGATGAAGAGATCGTGATCAGAAAAGGGAAGGACAGGGACGATCCGGCGGGCCTCTGTTTCATGGCCTTCGGGGACAAGCCGAAGAGTCGCTCACGTCACAGCCGAAGACCCCACAAGAGCTTCTGCTCAATGGCTCTTAGGGAGAAGAAAGAAAAGGACTCCTCCAATGACTCCGACAATGATGACGATGAGAAGGTATCTTCCTATGAACAAGAAGTTGTTAATTTACTACAACAGAACCGTCAGGAGTTGAAGTATCGGGAGAAACTGCTTAGAGGGGCTAAGAAGAGGATAGATGAGCTTGAGAGTGAGCTTGACCTGGCGAATGGCAAGATTGAGAGTCTGTCTTCTTCCCCTTGCTTGGGTGATAGTGGTGAGTGCCCTAACTGTGAGGTGTTGTTATGTGACCTGACAACTCTTAAGTCCAGGTACACAGAGAGAGTAGATGAGAGAGACGCCTTGGCCACTGAGCTTGAGAGCGCTCAGCAGGAGCTGAAAAATGCTCATTCCACTATCGTCGTACCTTGTGTAGACTACCCATCCCATTTAGCTAGTATAGCTGAGCTGAGAGCCAAGAGTGATGAGCAGTTGAGGGAGTTAGCTGGAGTGAGAGCTGAGTTGGAGCAGACTAAGCTAGAGCTTGAGACCTTGACAGTTCCACCCACTGTTTGTGAGAACTGTTTGTCCATGAGAATGGAGTTGATCAAGCTAAAAGCAGAGAAGTCTGTCGATGTTGATAGAGAGTGTGAGATCTGCTTGTCTCAGGTGGAGGTGTTAGCTTCTTTGAGAGAGGAGCTAGCTGATGTTCAGAACGAGAACTTTTACCTCCGTCAGATCCTGAGTTGGATTAGTGCCAGAGAGCCACACCTCGGTATGATGATCCAACAGTTCAAGAGACAAGATGGGTTTGGGGTAGGTTACACCTATACCAAGGCTGATTTTGAGAGTGCCATTAACCGAGCAGTGGAGTGGAGTAAGATGACTCCCGAACAAAGATATTGTTGGACCAAAAACGGCGACCAGAGGGGGGTGAATGGGAGCTTTAAAAATTTCAGCCTAAAAATAGCCTTCTGTTTTAATTCTGTCTTCTGCGGAACAGGCTTCGAACACACCCTTCGAAGTTTTGTTCGGAGGTATTTCACAGCTCCGAAATCAGGCTTCGCAAGGAGCAAAAGTTCGAAGCCAAGAAGACTCCGCTCCACCCACAACACCCAAAAACTCAACTCTGCTAAGTCAATGCAGGCTCCGCACACTAGGTGCCTTCGAGCAGACTTCGCACTTCACCCTTCGCAAGAGCAGACTTTCCTCAGAGGACTTCGACCAAACACTCAGCGCTAGCAACTAGTACTAGGCTTCGTACTTCGGAGGTCGAGACGCGCGCTGAGCACACTGCAAAGAGGACTTCGACGAGGAAAGAAAACGGGCTTCGATTTAACCCAAGGACAGTGCTTCGCTAGTAATCAGAGAGGTCTAGCCTCCAGTTTACACAGAGCGAACATACACTAAAAAACACACACTTCACACGAACAGACTTCTCACACACTTCTCCAGAAGAGATCCAGTGCACAAACTCAACCGAGAAAAATGGTGCACAGACAAATCAAAATGTGTTGTGCAACGCACAGTACAAGTTCAAGCAGTGAAAGAAGAACAGAATCAAAACTTCATTGCGTGAACAGGGAACACAAAATGAACTCACAGGATGAATATAGAGAGTGTGGCGGCTAGCACAGGAGTTCTACAATGGCTGCTCAAAGTGTTGATGTGACCTAGCTAGCTTCCACTATTTATTGGCACTATTCAGCGCTGTGAATAGACTACTTTACCCCTAGGGTTTACACTAGTTTTGTCTCATCAGAACAGGGGGTACAGATGGTAGTCTACTTTATTTGGAGGCTTCTTCTGCCAGCTTCGCAGATGAGACAACATCATATTTTTGCAGAGCAGACACAGTCAGCCTTTGCAGTCTTGGATTCTTCTGAAGCCCCCCTTCGCACGTGAGGGGTACGGTAGCTTCGGTGAGAAGTCTTGAGCCTGACGGCATTCACTTCACTGAAGTCAGCCTTCGATACAGTGATGGTTTTGAGCTGAAGCCATCAAAGCCCTTGGGCCTTCGCACCAACACCTCCGGAGTGGACCACCACGACTTTGTAGCTTCTCCCAACTTGAACTCCGTTAGTCCGTGTACCGAAGCCATGCATGGCCGAAGTACCTCAAGTCAGCCATACTCCGAAGCCCCCACCTTCAGAGTACCACCCTTCAAAGTCCCTCCTTCGTCCAAGGCCTCCGCATGAAGCATTCCATGAGCACTTCGTCGCAGTGTCTCTCCCCGAGCACACTCCTCGACGAACCTCACTCGGACCATGCCTTCGATGCACCTCGACTTCTGAGACCTTCGTCGGGTATACCTTCAAGTGCCTCCCTCCGAAGCACACTTCGAACGCCTTGCCTCATTACTGAGGATTGTCCACCATACTCCGAAGTCACTTCATTCGGAGTACCCTTCGAAGTGCCTCGCCTCCGAGAACTTCGTCTCGGAGTACCTTCAGCCGGAGCCACACTCCGCACTTACTGCTTTCTCCTGGCGCACCTCGACCTGAGGTCCGACCTCGACCCCTTCACAGCCTTCGTGACCGAGCTCCCTCCTCGCCTGGCATCAAGCCACCCGCTTGACCCAAGTTCACTTGCTGCGAATCGTCCGTCGCCTCCAAAGTCATCTGCGCACCATAGACAAACAGACAAGTGTATCTAGTACCCCGGAGACCTCTCCGGGTAAACAACCTTCGGCACACACTCCGGTGTACTACCCAAAGTACCGAAACCTTCGGTACAGCCAAGTCATTGTGTATTGTCGGACCCCTCAGACAGGCTCACTCCGCTGCAACAGCTGCAGCAACCAGAACCACCAAACCCTTCGATGAAACAACCTCTGAACCCCTTCGAAAGGACCCCTTCGAATTAGAGGATAAAATCTGTCAATCACTCATCACAGACTCCGAAACCAACCCTTGGTTTCTCAATCTCCCCCTTGATGAGTGCATTGACAACCAAATTCAAGTTCAAGAAAATTTGAAAATTTTCAGCACACAAGTGACCAAAAAACTCAGAAACGTGCCAAACCATGTCACTTGACAAAAGAACATTCCTCCCCTTTTCAAAAGAGTAAAAGCCCCTTCGGTAAATCTTTCCTTTGCAAGATACACACCCCCCTGAGTTATTTTCCCCCTTGCTACAGAGAACTCAAAAATTTCTCCCCCTTTGGCAATGCAAGCATCAAGGAGCATTCATAAGATGCAAAGCTTCGAAATGGGCAGAATTGCAAAGACATATAAAGCAAAAATATGCCAATTTTAATACCAATTATCATGTGCTCAGCTCAATTTAACATTCTCTAAAAAACATGATGACAGCATGTGATTTTATCATTTTGAAATAAAAGCATCACCACTCAATCAAGGTAACTAGACAAATAAAAGCAGGGATTGCGCAAAGCTAGTCAATTTCTACTCTAGACAGACAAGTCCAGTTCAAGTGGAGCATTGAAAGCAAACTTGATAAACAACGAATTTTTGTTGTTCTTTTCATAATGTCAGGGGTTATTTGTTTGTCTACCTTATACTTTCCAATCAGGCCAAGCCTAAGCGTGAAAGCCATCAAAAGCTTAAGGCAGTGATTTTGGCATACACTACACTATCCCAGTTCAGACCAATGTGCAATGGTAAGCAGTCTAGAATAGAGTAGTGCGACAAACAAACCCACTTGGATATTTTCATTTGTAGCATGCAAAACATGGAGTTTTGGATTTTAATTAAGTGAACAATTTGTTTAGCACTTGATGAATATCCATGAGTAAGTAGAACAATTTTTCAAGTTGCAATGTTTAGCATCCAGAGAAAAGGAGTCTTGCTATCAAGTAGATAAAAGATAGCTAAAGCAGTTCTGCCTAAACATGCTAGATTCAAGACTAAGCAGTGAGCATGATTTGATTTGGGAAAGAAAAATCATGCACATAATGTTTCAGACATATTAAATAGAGCTGAGCTGACATGATTTCATGAATTAAAATCAGGCATATAAGTGCAAAAGATGTAAATGCAATTTCACACACTAAGCATATGCAAGACAATCAAAATCTGCTCCCCCTCACAAAATGTCGTAAGGGTGACAAACACCAAGTTCCCCACGCAAGTAGGCAAAACGAGAAGCATCGAGGGGTTTTGTGAAAATATCGGCTAGCTGGTGTTGGGTATCAACATATTGAAGCTCAATATCACCCTTCTCATTATGATCTCTGAGAAAATGATATCGCACATCAATGTGTTTGGTTCTGGAATGCTGAACCGGGTTGTTTGCAATACAAATAGCACTAGTGTTATCACAGAAAAGTGGAACACTCATATAATCTAACCCAAAATCCCGCAAAGTGGAAACCATCCACAAAATCTGAGAGCAACAGCTAGCTGCAGCAACATATTCGGCCTCAGCCATCGATTGTGCAACACTAGACTGTTTGCGGAAAGATCAGCAAACCAGTGAAGTACCCAGAAAATGACAAGTACCGGAGGTACTTTTCCTATCAATCCTACACCCAGCAAAGTCTGCATCGGAATAACCTCGAAGATACAAAGAGGAAGACGCAGAATACCAAATGCCAAATTCGAGGGTATGTTTGAGATACCTGAGAATGCGCTTTACCACTTGGCGGTGCGAAGCACGGGGTGAAGCCTGAAAATGAGCGCACAGACACACTACGAAGTGTATGTCCGGCCTCGTAGCAGTAAAGTAGAGGAGGGAGCCGATCATGCTTCAGAACTCCTTCTGATCTATGGCTTCTCCATCTTCGTCAGAATCCATTGCTACAGATGTAGCCATTGGAGTGGCGAGTGGCTTCGTATCAGCCATGTCGAATTTCTTGAGCAGGTCCTTGGTGTACTTCGTCTGGTGGACGAATGTACCTTGTTTGCTTTGCTTGATTTGCAAACCAAGGAAAAGTGTGAGTTCGCCCATCATGGACATCTCGAACTCCCTGCTCATGGCATCTGCAAACTCGGCAATCAAAGCATGAGAAGAGCCACCAAAGATGATATCATCCACATAAATCTGAACTAGCAGGAAATCTTTGGCATGCTTGAGAGTGAACAGGGTTTTGTCAACAGATCCCATCAAATATCCCCGCTCAAGCAGAAAATACTTAAGTATATCATACCATGCCCGAGGGGCCTGCTTGAGTCCATAAAGAGCCTTATGAAGTTTAAGGACTTTATGTGGGTATTTGGGGTTTTCAAAGCCAGAGGGTTGTTTTACATAAACATCTTCGCCTATGAAGCCATTAAGAAATGCACTTTTGACATCCATTTGATAGAGTTTGAATCCCCGGGATGTCACAAAGGCAAGCAAAATCCTAATGGCCTCTAGACGCGCAACAGGTGCAAAAGTTTCAGTAAAATTGATCCCTTCTAATTGAGAATAACCCTGAGCTACAAGTATAGCCTTGTTTCTAACTACAGTCCCATCCTCCCCTTGTTTGTTTTTGAAAATCCATTTTGTTCCGATGAAATGAACATTTGGTGGAGAATCAACTAAAGTCCAGACTTGGTTTCTCTCAAAATTTTCAAGTTCTTCATGCATGGCATTGATCCAACTAGAATCAGAAAGTGCATGACTAACATCTAAGGGCTCAAAAGAAGCAACAAAGGCGGAATCAATGAAATGAGCATGAGAACGTGTTACCCTTTGATCAAGCTCACCAATGATCTGCTCGGGAGGATGCATCCTTTGAACATGATGTGGAGCCTCGTGGTGGGATGCAGTCTCCCCCTCAACTTGTGCATTGGAGTGGTCCAAGATGATTGATGTCGAGGTAGTTGCTTCGGGACCTTGTGCCGAAGTGGTCGAAGTGGGGTCGGCTTCTGGGATTGATGTGGAGGGTAGTAGGGGTTAATCCTCGAAATCTCAGGGATCTTCTTCTTTGAAGATGGTCTGCTCCATGTCATGTTCATTTGCATGTTCAAAGGTAGAACTAACAGAGGGGGTTGATTCATCAAAAGTCACATCACATGACTCGATGACAGTGTTAGTTTCCAAATTATATACACGATGAGAATGACCATGTGTAGTGTAACCCAAAAAGATCCCATCAGAAGAGCGCGACTCAAATTTGTCCAAATTTCCACGTTTTAGTATAAAGCAACAACAGCCAAAAACTCGAAAATGAGTAACTTTGGGTTGTCTCCCAAAACGTAGCTCATAAGACGTCAAGTTCAAAATTGAGCGCAAGAAGATTCGGTTTGAGATGTAGCAAGCAGTGTTCATGGCCTCAGCCCAGAATTTTCTAGGAGTCCTATGCTCATCGAGCATCGTCCTAGCCGTCTCAACCAAAGTGCGGTTCTTTCTCTCAACAACATTGTTTTGTTGAGGAACCCGCGGAGCAGAGAATTGATGTTCTATGCCATGCTCCATGCAAAAGTAAACAAAGAGACTATTCTTGAACTCAGTGCCATTATCACTTTGAATGAATTTCAATGCACAAGGGAGTTTAGTGAAAAGTCTCAAAGCCAAGCTCCGAAAGTGTGAAAACACTTCATCCTTGCTGGCAAGAAAGAAGACCCAAGAGTAGCAAGAGAAATCGTCGAAAATGACTAACACATACCACTTGCCGCCTAAAGAACTAACCTGAGAAGGACCTACAGTGTCCATGTAGAGAAGTTCTCCGGGTTGTTCAGTCATCACTGTGGTGACTGGCGAATGCGAAGCGACAATCATTTTTCCATGTTGACAAGGAGCGCAAACTAAATTCTTCTCAAACTTGAGCTTGGGCAATCCTCGGATCAGACCTAGGGCACTCAGGCGAGCGAGTAACTCAAAGCTCATATGCTCTAGTCTCCTATGCCACTTCCAAAGCTCAGAAGTTGAATGTGCAACGAGACAATGAGAAGAACCTGATGACTCAGAAAAATCAGCTCCAAAAACTCTCCCAACTCTAAAGATCTTACAGACCACAACGCCATTAGAATTGAGTACTTGCAAAGTATCACGATGGAATCGCACTTCGAAGCCCTCATCAAGCAATTGAGATAGAGAAAGCAAATTGTATCCCAAGTTTTCAACCAAAGCAACATCTTTGAGAGTGAAAATCGAGTTGATTCTTACCACACCTTTACCTTTCACTCTACTCCTTCGATTATTGCCAAAGGTGATATGTTCCTTTTGCTTGGTTGTTGTGAGGCTGGAGAACCATGCTGCATCTCCGGTCATGTGGTGCGAACAACCGGAGTCCATGATCCACGTGCCCTCCAAGCCTCGGTCCAGTGCCTACACATGATAAGAAATCTCGATCGCTCAGTGCTGGGGTGAGTGAAAATATGACGAGGCATCCAACACTGAGTGATACGAGTAGTAGGTATAGTAAAAATAGACCGTCTACGCACAGGATAATCAGAATGATGCAAAGTGCGAGGTCTACCTACATGTTGTGTCCCAAATGCATGACGAGGTCTCCTACTCTGATGAGGTACAAAGCTACTCGCCCGGGGTCTACCACCATATGGAATATGGTGAACACCTCGAGGAGCAAAACCTCTCCGAGAAGTACGAGGAGCCTCGAAAATAGGATGAGAGTAAAACTCATACTCATGCATACCTAAAGATGGGTAGTGCATGTTCTGGAACCTCATCGCCTGAGGGCGTCGCTCATTCTTGATGCGACAAAAACAGAACCCAACCAAGTGACCCGCCCTCTGACAGTAGGAACAGTGAAAAACTCTCCTAGGAGCACTCTCATGGGTCATAGGAGCAACTCTCATAGGCTCCTTGGGCTTCTGTTGAGTGGTTTTCTTGGGAGGAATTTTCTTGGCATGAGGAGTGGTTTTCTTTGGGGTTTGGGTAGGATTTTTGGTTGATGGTGTGTCTAACAGGGCTCTCTCTTTCTCTAAGGTAGTGAGTGAGGTAAAAACAGTTTTGTTCTCACTGTCTGAAGGAATCCTCTCAAAACCCAGTCCCAGAGCTAACCCTGCCCTGTCAGCACACATCTTGGTTTTGGCCAAGAGCAAGTCCATCCTACCCTTTACCTCACTGCATTTGTTAACCACAGAAAGAAGGTATTCATTTTCAGTCATAAGGTTTTCAGCTCGCTCTCTAACCATGCCTAGCTGGTCCTTAAGGATTATGCAAGTGTCACACACAGGTTGCACATCCTTAGAACTACCGGCCCTCTCCAATCTAGCCTCTAGGTCCTGAACATGCTTATCACGTAAATTAATGCTCTCACGTAATAAAGAATATCACGTAATAAAGAACAGTTCATGCATTCATTTATGTCATGAGTACTAGAATCAACCATCAAAAGCTGCTTTTGTGCAGTCTCAAGCTCAGAAAGAGTTTGAGCATGCACAGAGCGCAACTGAGCATGCTCTCCCATGACAACAGTGCAAGATTCACATTCAGCATCATTAACCCTAGACTTGAGCATGACATAATCAGTAGAAACAGATTCTAGCCTAAGTCTAAGGTCTTTTCTATCTCTAGCGGCTTGCACAAGTAATCTATCCTGACCAAGAACTACCTCATTCAGTTCATCTAATTTAATTGAAAGCTGGTCATAGGATACAGGTACCTTAGATGAGTCAAGCTCATTACCGCTGTGATCGCTGTCGGACATGAAGCAAAGGCCGGTGAAATCTCATTCCTTCTTGTCCTTCTTCTCCTCCTTCCTTGGAGACTCCTCCTCCTCAGAGCTCAACTCCTCAGTTGAGGAAGTGTCGATGTCACTGAGAGAAGCAACAAATGCTCTGGAAGCGGCTTTGGCTACCCTCTTAGCCACCTTGCCGCGCTTTCCCTTCACAAAGGGTTTCCTCTCCTTTTTGTGGTATTTGGGGCGCTTACTCTCATCTCTCTTCTTGAGTTTAGGGCAATTGTCTTTGATGTGAGAAGTTTTTCCACACTCAAAACAACCACTAAAACCACTTCTCCTCTGATCCTGTCTCTCATGGTGAAAACGGGTGAACCTTCTGGCAATGAGAGCAAGCTCATCATCATCCAGAGTATCCACCTGCTCCTTAGTGACAGAGACCAGGGAGGACAAAGCAAAATCATCTGCAAAAACACAAGTGCCTGATGTGCTTGGTTCTACAGTGGTGCCACAGCTAGTGCTAGAAACTAATGCCAATGGCTATGGCAAAGAGTTTCTGTGCACTGCAAGAGATGCCTTGGCAATCTCTGTGGACTTCAGCTTGCTAAAGAGCTCATCACAGGTCAATGTGTCATAACCTGTGGACTCCTCAATGCTGGATATCTTCACTTCCCATATGCTACGATCAAGAGCATAGAGAAGCTTGATAGCCCTATCATGATCATTGTAAGCAAGCGTCCCGTTGGATCGCAAGTTACTCACTATCACATCAAAGCGAGAAAACATGGCCTCTATAGATTCACCAGGTGCCTGCACAAACAGCTGATACTGTTGATTGTATGTGCTTTGGCGCCTGGCCTTAATCTGTGTAGAGCCCTCATGAAAAATAGTGAGTGTAGTCCAAATCTCCCTAGCTGTCCTAAGGTGTTGCACCTTATCAAACTCGCTTCTACTCAAACCAATGAACAGTATATTTCTTGCCTTGGAGTTGGCATTATACTGATCCTTCTCTGTTTGAGAGGTGCGAGTTTTAGGGATGGAGTATTGTGAGTCCACAATCTCCCAAATTGCATTTCCTTGGCTTAGCAAGTAAGCCTCCATGCGCACCTTCCAGTATGCAAAATCCGTCCCATCGAACAGAGGTATTTTACTAACTTTGTCCATGTCGCCAACAGATCACAAAACCGGTTAAGGTCAATTGGTTATATTAACCCACTCTGATACCAATTGTTGGACCGAAAACGGTGACCAGAGGGGGGTGAATGGGAGCTTTAAAATTTCAGCCTAAAAATAGCCTTCTGTTTTAATTCTGTCTTCTGTGGAACAAGCTTCGAACACATCCTTTGAAGTTCTGGTTCGGAGGTATTTCACAGCTCCGAAATCAGGCTTCGCAAGGAGCAAAAGTTCGAAGCCAAGAAGACTTCGCTCCACCCACAACACCCAAAAACTCAACTCTGCTAAGTCAGTGCAGGCTCCGCACACTAGGTGCCTTCGAGCAGACTTCTCACTTCACCCTTCGCAAGAGCAGACTTCCCTCTAAGAACTTGACCAAACACTCAGCGCTAGCAACTAGTACTAGGCTTCGTACTTCGGAGGTCGAGACGCACGCTGAGCACACCGCAAAGAGGACTTTGACAAGGAAAGAAAACGGGCTTTTTTTAACCCAAGGACAGTGCTTCACTAGTAATCAGAGAGGTCTAGCCTCCAGTTTACACAGAGCAAACAGACACTGAAAAACACACACTTCACACGAACAAACTTCTCACACACTTCTCTAGAAGAGATCCAGTGCACAAACTCAACCCAGAAAAATGGTGCACAGACAAATCAAAATGTGATGTGCAACGCACAGTACAAGTTCAAGCAGTGAAAGAAGAACAGAATCAAATCTTCATTGCATGAATAGGGAACACAAAATGAACTCACAGGATGAATATAGAGAGTGTGGCGGCTAGCACGGGAGTTCTACAATGGCTGCTCAAAGTGTTGATGTGACCTAGCTAGCTTCCACTATTTATAGGCACTATTCAGCCCTGTGAATAGACTACTTTACCCCTAGGGTTTACACTGGTTTTGTCTCATCAGAACAGGGGGTACAGTTAGTAGTCTACTTTATTTGGAGGCTTTTTCTATCAGCTTCGTAGAGGAGACAACATCAGCTTTTTGCAGAGCAGACATGGTCAGCCTTTGTAGTCTTGGATTCTTCTGAATCCCCCTTTGCACGCGAGGAGTGCGGTAGCTTCGGTGAGAAGCCTTGAGCCTGACGGCCTTTGCTTCACCGAAGTCAGCCTTCGATACAGTGACGGTTTTGAGCCGAAGCCGTCAAAGCCCTTGGGCCTTCGCACCAACACCTCCGGAGTGGACCACCACGGCTTCGCAGCTTCTCCCAGCTCAAACTCCATTAGTCCGTGTACCGAAGCCATGCATGGCCAAAGTAACTCAAGTCAGCCATACTCCGAAGCCCCCACCTTCGGAGTACCACCCTTCGAAGTCCCTCCTTTGTCCAAGGCCTCCGCATGAAGCATTCCATGAGCACTTCGTCGCAGTGTCTCTCTCCGAGCACACTCCTCGATGAACCTCACCCTGACCATGCCTTCGATGCACCTTGACTTATGAGACCTTCGTTGGGTATACCTTCGTTGGGTATACCTTCGAGTGTCTCCCTCCGGAGCATACTTCGAACGTCGTGCCTCATTACTGAGGACTGTCCACCATACTCCAAAGTCACTCCATTCGGAGTACCCTTCGAAGTGCCTCGCCTCCGAGGACTTTGTCTCGGAGTACCTTCAGCCGGAGCCACACTCCGCACTTACTCCTTCTCTTAGCGCACCTCGACCCCTTCGCAGCCTTCGTGACCGAGCTCCCCGCTCGCCTAGCATCAAGCCTCCCGCTTGACCCAAGTTCACTTGCTGCGAATTGTCCGTCGCCTCCGAAGTCACCTGCGCACCACAGACAAACAAACAAGTGTATACAGTACCCCGGAGACCTCTCCGGGTAAACAACCTTCGGCACACACTCCGGTGTACCGCCCAAAGTACCAAAATCTTCGGTATAGCCAAGTCATTGTGTACTGTCGGACCCCTCCGACAGGCACACTCCGCTGCAACAGCTGCAGCAACCAGAACCACCGAACCCTTCGGTGAAACAACCTCGGAACCCCTTCGGAGGGACCCCTTTGAATCAGAGGATAAAATCTGTCAATCACTCATCACAGACTCCGAAACCAACCCTTGGTTTCTCAGATATCCCAAGACTCACTCCACTGAATCCTTTAAGAATAGTCAGCCCAAGGATGGAGTGTTCCAAGAACAACCTAAAGCTCCACCTAAGAAGAAAATCTGGGTTCCAAAGCCTAAACCTCTCCACACTTCTCTTTATTCTTTACATGGACCCTCTCACACCAAAGATGCTACACCCAACACCACCAAGCCTAAGAATCCTAAGCCTCAACCACATCCCAAGAAGCCTACCTATCACTATGAGTTTTGTCAAAGAGACGGGCATCTTGAGGAGTTTTGCTTCAGGAGGAAGCGGGTTGAGCGAGCAGAGAGAGATCGTGGTGGGCAGGAGCAGTTCTACCAGCAGGGTGGTAGACAGAGAGTTCCTCGACGTAGAGAGAGGCTAGAGGCCAGGCCACGTCGTGTAGGTGGTGGTAGAGGAGACGGTTTTTATGACCATGCTCCGGAGGGTGGTTTTCGTTCCGGCAGAGTTCCAAATCGTTATGGATACGGTTTTGGACCTCGTGACCATGATTTTAGGCAGAACAGAGGACCACGCTTTGAGTCTCGTTGTGGTCCAGACTCATATGATTCCTTCTACTTTCCTACTTACGAGCAGATGGCTCGACACTAGTTTAGTACTTTTGCTAGACCTGGTGGTCGACCATTTGCTCCCACTCATGACCATTGATCTTGCAGGATCGAGGACTGGAGGGTGTATGGATCATGGATTCAGGATGTTCTCACCACATGACGGGACAACGCAGATGGTTCTCCAGCCTCACTCCCCCGAGCTCCAAGGAATACATCACTTTCGGGAACAGTGGTCAAGGGAAGGTACAAGGTATCGGGTCGATTCGTATTTCTGATTATTTCTCTTTGAAGAATGTTGCTTTAGGTTGGAAATCTGAACTTTAATCTAATTTCTGTTTCTCAACTTCTGAGGATGGTTTAGAAGTGCGCTTTAAGAAGGGCATGTCTTCTGTTGTTGATTCTAGAGGATCTTTAGTTTGCCGGATCTTACCTTTCAATAAGGTTTTTTGTATTGATTTCCCTAGTTCTTCTGGCCCTTCTCGCTGTTTGATGGTCGGATCCTCCTATGAGCTATGGAAGTGGCATAGAAGGTTAGGCCATTTGAGCTTTGATCTGCTTGTCAGATTGAGTTCTATGGATCTTATCCGAGGATTGCCTAAGCTTAAGATGGAGAAGGATCTAGTGTGTCATCCATGTCGTCAAGGGAAAATGGTTGCCGCTTCTCACGCACCTGTGACTCAAGTGATGACTTCGTACCCGGGAGAGCTATTGCACATGGATACAGTAGGTCCAGCTCGAGTACGCTCAGTCGGTGGGAAGTGGTACGCCCTTGTGATAGTCGATGATTTTTCTCGATTTTCGTGGGTTTACTTTCTAGAGTCTAAGGATGAGACTTTTTAGTATGTTCAT
>JAAALK010000287.1:90960311-91097825 GCA_019279435.1 Zizania palustris | reverse complement strand
ACTTCCTAAGACTTTGGCAGAATGGTATTTCCCAAGTTGCTGTTTCCTTTTATCTTTGAAGGAATACTTGACCATGCGTGACTATGTTATTTCAGAAGTGACCACTAAGCTTGCCAATTGTATTGCGATGTAGACTGATTATGTTCTGTGAGATAGATATATTATTATGGATTTTATGAAATGACTAATGGGGACGTTTGTTAGAGCTCTCCGGAGCTGATTCTGCACAAAATCTCAAGCTCTACCAAATGATTTTTCTGATATGGATTGAAATGAGTAACCGCCTTGGCCAAATGGTTTCCTAACCATGGCAGGAATTTTTTTATAGGTTTTGTTTTTTTTTTTAAAAAACATTGCTATTGTTTTGCTTTTGAGTTTGTATTCACTGATGATGCTGCTTTCATTTTGTGAAATTCCATGCAGAGTCATTTCAACCACTTTTGATAGTTGGCCCCGATGACATTAAGGGCATATTTGGTTCCACTCATGTTTTGCCATGTCTAAGTTGAGGCTTATCACTGAAGTTAGGCTAACACCCCCAAAATTGTACTGTCAAATTTTTCTGCAACAAAATTATGGTGCTTATTTTGACCGCCACAACATCCTTGCTACAACATTCCCACAACAGCTTCTAGCTTTGTATTGTTTGCTCCAATCTTGATGGCTTCAGTCACTGATGCCTTTGTCACCGCCGGTTGTCAGTCGCTATCCTCACCCGACCTCTACCCTTGTCCTCGCTCGTGTTCCTTCCATCGGTCGTCGAAGCTCTACACCTGTCGCACGCTGTCCCTGTTCAAGTTTCCCCCGTCGATCGTTGCCCTCGTTATAGTTCTCCCCATCGATCATTGTCCTTGCTAGATCTCCCCACGTTGGTGGGGCTGGTGCTTGGGATTAGAGTTTTGGAGGTTTTCTTGTGCTACTGGGTGTTGGAGCAATCTAAAAGCTCGCCCATATGCTGATTTTTCTTGTACTGTTGGTGCTGGAGCAATCCAAAAGCTCGTTCATGCTTTGGTGCTTGGGATTTTTTTTTCTGAAATCATATATTGAAATATGAATGTTGTCAACTTTTTTTTTTGACATCAATCCAAATAGCGGACATATTTTTTTGTCCCGAGTTACTTACAAATCAAACACTATATTTTTGCCATAAAATATGGCTAGCCATAAGTGTGGGTGTTACTTAAGCTAAGGATGGATATGGATCTCAAAACATCCGAATTATCTGTATTCGTATTCGAATAATTATAAATATAGATATCTATATTTGTATCCGAATTAAATATAGATGATATCCGGAAACATTTGAATTTGTTTTATAAATATGGATATGGAAACAGATATCTGAATTTCTGCTGAACGTGAATATGAAAATTGATACATCCATATTCATTATAGGATTTCATATAGATTAATTTTTTAGGGACTAAAGATGACATGAAATTACTATATTAATGGTTTATTTATTATTTATATAATTATAGAATACATAAGTTAGTGAATATTAATACGTATGGTTTATTTATTTTTTATATAATTATGAAATATTTCAGTTAGTGAGGTTTTTTTAACAATACAAAGCACTAAGATATTTGTATCTTCAAACTATCTTTGTTTGAACTTAAGAAAAAAATTTCACTCAATATATAACATAAAAATACCTATCATGATGTTATTATATTATACGTAAATAATATGATAAAAAATTAAAAATATTTTAAGAAAGTTGTCACATAAAATGTTAACAAACTCGAGATTCTCTCAAAAGAAATTAAGTTTTTGAGAAGAAATATATGTTATGGTTAAAAGTAAATTGAGGGTTAAATCTTTGTTTAAACTTAAAACTTTTTTTATAATCAAAATACAACATATCTCATTCTATATAATTTTTTTATTGTTTAGATCCTTTTGTTATTTTTAATTCATTAATTGTGTTTCTAGAATTTAAATTGAAATATGTAAAATTTTAACTGCAAGTACCTAAAATAATGCACCAAAATTTATATAAAATTCATATTCTTATTTTATGTCCATTTTTAGTTTTTATCCACTAAATTTAAAGAAATTTTGAAAAATCTATGTTACAACACTTGATTAGTAATGTGAGGCTTAAGCGTTTTTTAATTCTAAAAAGATCAAATAAAGTATGAAAATATGAGATTTGTCATGGTGTTATAATATTGTTGGTGCGTTTTTTGGTCACACTTTGACATAAGCGTGGCTTGGGAGATCTGTTTCACTCTAGTGTAGGTCCTATGTCCTTACAAAAAAGAATTCAAAGCATGTCAATCAGTTTGACCCTGTAACTGATAAGGGAATAGAAAATATGACATTAGTAACATGGCCTATCGGCTATCAAGCCGATCGCGATGAGGACAGGATATTCTTGGAATATCATACTGATCGGCCATAAGGCTGATTACCTGAGATGAAGCAATCGAGCTAGCATGCCATTGACCGATAAGATAAATAGTTAACCACGTAGGCCGATGAACACTTTTCCGATAACTTATAAGATGTATCGAGGAATCGAATATAACCCGTCGACTTGTACTCCGACGAAAATAAATAAACATGCTAGATAACATATCTATATCATGAAAATCATCACAATAACTAGATTAGATCTAACCAAGACAATAGCTAGTCACGATGATCTTAATAAGATAACAAAGAATCGATCATGCTTTATTTAGATGAACGGTATAGAGCATGAAAGAGATACAACAACAAGAGATGTAGGACTTAACCAATGAAGCATCAAACTATCACACCTAAATCACATCAATCTAATAGATCAAACTGAATGGATGCAGTCTTAGACCTAGCTAGTACACCGAGAACAACCGGCGACCGTACTGTCTCAACGTTCACCTCAAGAGATCAAACTGATACAACCATGAGGATACTGATCTAATCGGTACGGACATCGGGGATGATGGGACTCACCTCTTCGCTAGAGATCAAAACGATGCAGCCCAACTTCGAGTGCCGAACCCTGTCGGAATAAACCTTGGAAACCAAGGGTGACGATACGCCAAGTAGTTAATTGACAGAGATGTATTTATAGTCCAAAAACTTGCCGTCCAAGTACTCTATCTTAATCGATTTAAGATAATTTTCATCTTTTCTTTTCTGCACCTTATCTCCGTTGGCTCCTTCTGCGTTCGATCGTCTTGTAATAGCATGGACGGACTTTCTTAATTTTCTTTGATCGGATCTCTTTGACTTTTATTTGACCGTGCAACATTATAGTGGGCCTAGGCTTTACCAAATCTTGGCGTCAAGACATACCCCTAGTTTTGGAGTATCAATAGGCTTTTGATTCTTCGAAACTATCATTCATTATTCTCTGCAACCTAGCCTTTTCACACGATCTTTTCACATTTATTATTGTTAGCCAAAACTCTTCTTCTGAAATCTCTTCGTGTTTCGGCCCCAAGTAATTTCTCTCTCTTTCTTTCCGGTGGGATTGGTCTGGCATGATAGTCGAGGAATCACCCTAGCTACTACCCCTTTGAACTTGTTGCCATCGGCTTCTAGTAGTCCTTCACGATCATCGTCCCGCACTTCGGCTACTGCAAGATGGCAAATATCCATGCAATTCCCGAGGTAAGCTCCCAACATTTTATCCTTTTTATTTCTTCGACTTTTTTGAGTTACTTTTTCCTTATGACGGTATTTTTCTCTCCTTTTCGTAGAATTTGCAAGATCAGGTCCTCATCCCCATAGTCACTCACACTTATAGTTTCTTTCTAGGCCCTCTTGGACAACCCATATCCCACTGATTTTATAAACACTGAGATTCATAGGATTCCCTTTAAGTGTTGAGGAGCCATGCTGAATAGCGTGGGCCTTATGGCTCCAGAAGTGATGAGTCATTGTCAACGATAGTCAAAGAGGACAGAAGAAGAAGAGATCTGCTGATTCATGGGCCGCGTGTGACTCAGGTACACGGGCAGCAAGCGACTGTCGGGCAGAGGAGGCTGCGAAGTCGGGCTGGCCCAATCCGGGTACATGGGCCAGAAGCAGTAGAAGACCCACTGGGCTGTTGACCAGGGTTGACTCAGGTACACGGGTGGTGAGTGATTGCCGGGCTGAGAGAGCTGCGGAATCGGGCCGGCCCAATCCGGGTACCTGGTGCAAAGTTGGTGGAGGCTTTGTCAGTTTCGGCGCAAAACTGACAACCGTTGATCTTGTATCCGACTGTCCAGAAGAGAAGCCGTAGTCGCTATGAAAACTTAGCTTCCGGATAAGTCATCTGTAACTCTAGGCCCACAGTCAGTCAGTCGTGTCTGTAAAAATTCCTAAGGGCAGTAGAGTCTTTTCCTTTATTCTTGCGTCTGTAAAAACCCTAAGGGGCAGGTGGAATGTTCCTAGTATTGGGTGCCTATAAATAGGACCCCAATCCCTAGGGTTTGGACTACCCTTTTGGCTGAATTCAATACTACTCCTTTGGGTCACTTTTTGTCTCTTGCTTTGCCTCTCTCCTCTCCTGTTCTTGTTTGCGCCGCCAGGCATTTTTGCCCCTGTTTTGTTGCCCTGCATTTATTGTTCAGTGAAGGTTCTAGTCCCAAATCGTGTCCAGCAACATCAGAGTTTTATTGGCCTCATTTCACACACATAGCAAGTTTTTCCATTGATTTTGAGGCTTCGGAAGCTTCTCTGTTGCGTGTGTTCTTCGTGAGAAGTAGTACTAGTTCTTGCTGTTGCAAGTAGTACTACTACTGTTGCTATAGTACGCTGTGGCAGCTTTTTACTTTCTACTGCGCAGCTTTTTGATCGAAGTTGACAGGCTCTAGAAACTTTTCTGGCTACTTTCTGGCGAAGCCATCCTCTCTGTTCGAAGCCCCTCAGCTCCGTGAGGCAGGCTTCGATCCGACCTACTCGAAGGTTTCGTTTTGAACTTCGAACTTCGTTTTGTGTTCTGTGTTGCTATCTTCGAAGCACTCTTTGAACGGACAGCATCGCATACTTCGAACGACAGTGCGAAGGTACTCCGACTCAAGCTCTTCGAAGTCCACATTTCGATAGATCTTAAAGTTGGCTTCGAAGCTTGTCGTTCTGTTAAGCTTCGTTTTGATTTCTTTGTGGCGTGTCAGTCTTCGCTTCTCTTTTCGAAGCTTGCTCCTTTCGAAGGTAGAGTGTAGGCTTCGAATTTGGTGCCTCTGTTGTGTGACAGGCTTCGCTTCTGTGTTCGAAGGTAGTCCGTCTGTGTGTTACGTTCGAAGTTCTCTGTTCGAAGGTTTAGGTTCGAAGCACTCGATTCAAAGCTGTGTCCGAAGCCTTGCCTTCGAAGTACATACTTCGAAGCAGGCTCCGGCGTTGTCACACTTCGCTTCGAAGCATACTTCGCTTCTTGCCACTTCGAATGAGGCTAGACCAAAACATACCTTCGGCATTTTCACAACACCTTCGACAGACTTCGACTACCACCTCCGAACCAGTCTTCGACCTGCGAAGTAGGCCTCGTCCTCCGAAGCAGGCTTCGGCTAGCGAAGCAGGCTTCGATCTGCGAAGCAGGCTTCGCCGAGCTTCGAACAGGAGACAGATTTGAACAGGTAACTTCTCTTCTCACTCATAGTGCACCGAGATTGCTTTACTGAGAAGTTTGTCTTGCCTAGTCTTGCGTATACTATTTATCTATCGATTAGCACTGCTTTGATAGTCTTCTGTTTGTCATCAGCTGCTTCTCGGCTAGATACCTTTTAGACTTAGGCTATCTGTTTATTTTCTGCTGCTTAGTCTTTTGAGGTGCGTTGGGTATTGGGAACAGGCCATAGATTATAAAGAATTTTTAAGGCGCCCATTCACCCCCCCTCTGGTCGCTACTTTCGGTCCTACAAGTGGTATCAGAGCTTGGTTAGGGTTTTTCCATACCTTAACCGGTTCTAAACCCCGGTAGTGACCATGACGCCTCCTGGCAAGGTCCCGTCCTTGGAAGCCTATGGCTATAACTATTGGAAGACTCGCATGCGAGCCTATCTCATGAGCCAGGGTTCGGACATTTGGGACATTTGCGTTCACACCACGTTTGTCATATTGCCAGTCACTGAGCAGGGTACTGCTGGTATCATTGCTCAGCATCTGAGCAATAGTAAGGCTGTGAACATTCTGTTTTCTGGTTTAGGTCCCACTGAGTTTGAGCGTGTGAGTCATCTCTCGTTTGCGAGAGAGATCTGGGCTACCCTCAAGGCACACCATGAGGGAACATCACAGGTCAAGGCTCAGCTCTATCAGACCTACTGGCGTGAATATGAGAATTTCACACAGAAGCCGGGTGAATCTGTTGAGGCTTTGTTTGGTCATTTTCAGTCGATCATTAACAAGCTTCGGGACAACAAGGCTGAGGGTGCTCAGTTAGTCTCAGATCATGAGCAGGCGCTCAAGGTTCTCCATACCTTGGACCCAAAGATCTGGGAGGTCAAGATATCTTCTATCATTGAGAGTACTTCTTATGATACCTTGACCATTTCTGAGTTGTTTAGCAAGCTGAAGGCTACTGAGGTTGATCTCTAGCTGAGATCAAATCTCACTGGTTCTGGATCAAAATCTCTGGCCCTTGCTACACCTTCTGTTGATCCCTCTTCTGTGAGTTGTGCTGGGTTCTCCTTGATGTCTATCACTGAGGACCAGCTAGAGTTGTTGGGTGATGATGATTTGTGTCTTTTTAACAACCGGGTGCGTCGTGTCTATGACAAGAGAATGTTCAAAAGACACGGCACAAAATCCGGATGCTTTGAGTGTGGTGATCCAGGACACTTCATCGCTGACTGCCCCAAGCGCAATGGACACAAGAAGGGTACCGGTGGCAGCTTCCACGACTCCAGCAAGCATGAGAGCTCATCCTTCAACAAGGGCAAGCCGAAGACTCGATTCTTCAAGAAGGCCCTGAAGGACTACCGGCGAGAAAACAAGAAGCGCGACAAGGCCTTCTTCGCCGAGATGGAGAAGAGCTACTCCAAGCGGTCCACGTCTTCTTCCTCTTCATCGAGCTCAAGCGATGAGGAGATCGTCATCAGGAAGGGGAAGGACAAGGACGATCCGGCAGGCCTCTGCTTCATGGCCTTCGGAGACAAGCCGAAGAGCCGCTCACACCAGCGCCGAAGATCCCGCAAGAGCTTCTGTTCAATGGCTCTTGGGGATAAGGAAGAAAAGAGCTCCTCCGACGACTCCGACGACGACAACAAGGTATCCTCCTACGAGCGCGAAATCGTTGATTTACTTGAGAGCAATCGTCAGGAGTTGAAATATCGGGAAAAACTGCTTAGGGGGGCTAAGAAGAGGATAGATGAGTTAGAGAGTGAGCTTGCCGTGGCCAACGGCAGAATTGAGAGTCTATCTTCTTCCCCTTGCTTGGGTGATAGCAGTGAGTGCCCGAAGTGTGAGGTGCTTCTGTGTGACCTGTCGACTCTGAAGTCCAGGTACACAGAAAGGGTTGATGAGAGGGACACTTTGGCCACTGAGCTTGAAAGCGCTCAGCTGGAGCTGAAAGATGCTCAAGCCACTGTCGTCGCACCCTGTGTTGATTGCCCATCTCATCTAGCTGTCTTAGCTGAGCTGAAATCCAAGGGCGATGAACAGTTGGGTGATTTGGAGAGGTTGAGAGCTGAGCTTGCACAGACTAGGCTAGAGCTTGAGACATTGTCAGTTCCACCCACTGTCTGTGAGAACTGCCTGTCTCTTAGAATGGAGTTGATCAAGCTGAAAGCCGAAAAGTCTATCCAAGTGGAGAGTGAGTGTGAGACCTGCTTGTCTCAGGTGGAGGTTCTAGCTTCCTTGAGAGAGGAGCTAGCAGATTCTCAGAATGAGAACTTTTACCTCCGTTCTATCCTGAGTTGGATCAGTGCAAGAGAGCCACAACTTGGCATGATGATCCAGCAGTTCAAGAGGCAGGATGGGTTTGGGGTGGGTTACACCTACACCAAGGCTGACTTTGAGAGTGCCATTAGCCGGGTAGTGGAGTGGAGTAAAATGACTCCAGAGCAGAGGTATCCCAAGACTCACTCCACTGAGTCCTCCCAGGCTTGTCAGCCAAAGGATGGAGTGATTCATGAACCATCCAAAGCTCCACCCAAGAAGCCTATCTGGGTCCCTAAGCCCAAACACCTCCACTCTTCTCTAGACTCTCTTCCTGGACCTTCTCAACCCAAGAAGACTACACCTAACACCACCAAGCCCAAACATCCCAAGCCTCAACCACACCCCAAGAAGCCCACCTATCATTGTGAGTACTGTCAGAGAGATGGGCATCTTGCGGAATTTTTCTTCAGGAGGAAGCGGGTTGAGAGAGCAGAGAGAGCTCGTGGTGATCAGGAGCAGCTCTACCAGCAGGGTGGTAGACTGCGTGTTCCTCGGCGCGGGGAGAGGCTGGAGGCCAGGCCGCGTCGTGTAGGTGAGTGTGAGACCTGCTTGTCTCAGGTGGAGGTTCTAGCTTCCTTGAGAGAGGAGCTAGCAGATTCTCAGAATGAGAACTTTTACCTCCGTTCTATCCTGAGTTGGATCAGTGCAAGAGAGCCACAACTTGGCATGATGATCCAACAGTTCAAGAGGCAGGATGGGTTTGGGGTGGGTTACACCTACACCAAGGCTGACTTTGAGAGTGCCATTAGCCGGGCAGTGGAGTGGAGTAAAATGACTCCAGAGCAGAGGTATCCCAAGACTCACTCCACTGAGTCCTCCCAGGCTTGTCAGCCAAAGAATGGAGTGATTCATGAACCATCCAAAGCTCCACCCAAGAAGCCTATCTGGGTCCCTAAGCCCAAACACCTCCACTCTTCTCTAGACTCTCTTCCTGTACCTTCTCAACCCAAGAAGACTACACCTAACACCACCAAGCCCAAACATCCCAAGCCTCAACCACACCCCAAGAAGCCCACCTATCATTGTGAGTACTGTCAGAGAGATGGGCATCTTGTGGAATTTTTCTTCAGGAGGAAGCGGGTTGAGAGAGCAGAGAGAGCTCGTGGTGATCAGGAGCAGCTCTACCAGCAGGGTGGTAGACTGCGTGTTCCTCGGCGCGGGGAGAGGCTGGAGGCCAGGCCGCGTCGTGTAGGTGGTGGTAGAGGAGACGACTTTCTTGCCCGTGCTCCAGTTGGTGGTGTCCGTTCCGGCAGAATTCCAGGCCGTGTTGGCTACGGTCCTAGACCTCGTGGCCGCAGGGTTAGGCAAAAATAGGGACCACGCTTTGAGTCGCGTTTTGGTCCAAACTCTTTTGATGGTTTTCACTTTCCATCTTTTGAGCAGATGGCTCGACACTGGTTTAGCTCTTTTGCTAAACCTGGTGCTGGACCATTTGCTCCCACTTACAGCCACTGATTGTGCAGGATCGGGGACTGGAGGACGTTTGGATCATGGACTCAGGATGTTCTCGCCACATGACGGGACATCGCAGATGGTTCTCCAGTCTCACTCCCCCGAGCTCCAAAGAGTACATCACACTCGGGAACAGTGGTCAAGGGAAGGTAAGTGGCATAGGCTCTATTCGCATTTCAGATCATTTCTCTTTGAAGAATGTTGCCTTGGTTAAGAATTTGAACTTCAACTTGATTTCTGTTTCGCAACTTCTTGAGGATGGTTTGGAAGTGCGTTTTAAGAAGGGCAATTCTTCTGTGGTTGATTCTAGAGGGTCTTTGATTTGCCAGATTTTTACCATTCGGTAAAGTTTTTCGAATTGACTTCTCTAGTTCTTTTGGCCCTTCTCGCTGTTTGATTGCTGGATCTTCTTCTGAGCTCTGGAAGTGGCATAGGAGGTTAGGTCATTTGAGTTTTGATCTGCTAGTCAGGTTAAGCTCTATGGACCTCATCCGAGGATTGCCCAAGCTTACGATGGAGAAGGATCTAGTTTGTCATCCTTGTCGTCATGGGAAAATGGTTGCCGCTTCTCACTCACCTGTGACTCAGGTGATGACTTTGTATCCGTGCGAGCTTTTACACTTGGACACTGTTGGTCCAGCTCGGGTACGTTCAGTCGGTGGGAAGTTGTACGCACTTGTGATTGTTGACGACTTTTCTCGATTCTCGTGGGTTTTCTTTTTGTAGTCTAAGGATGAAACATTTCAGTTTGTTCATGACCTGATTTTGAAGCTGAAGAATGAGAACAATGGTCGGATGCGAGCAATTCGCTCCGACAACGGCTTTGAGTTCAAGAACTCTCAGTTCGTCAGCTTCTGTAATGATCAGGGTCTGGACCATCAGTTTTCTTCTCCTTACACTCCCCCACAGAACGGCGTTGTGGAACGAAAGAACCGCACGCTAGTCGAGATGGCTAGGACGATGCTCGATGAGCACAGGACTCCTAGGCGTTTTTGGGCTGAAGCCATGAATACGTCTTGCTATCTGGCCAACCGCATCTTTCTTAGAGCTTACCTTGGTAAGACTTCATATGAATTGCGGTTTGGCAGACAGCCCAAAGTGAGCCACTTGCGAGCGTTTGGCTGCAAGTGCTTTGTGCTCAAGAAGGGAGGGCATTTGGACAAGTTTGAGTCTCGTTGATGGGATGGTGTTTTTCTGGGTTATGCATTGCATTCTCGAGGTTTCCGTGTTTGGAACCTCGAATCCCAGCTGCTTGTCGAGACTTGTGAGGTTTCATTTGATGAGTCCTTGCCTTCTTTGACTCCCTCTTTTGAGCCTTCTGATGGTGAGCTCGGAGAGTCCATCTTCGAGGAAGATGATGACACTCCTGCCACTAATGAGGGTGGGCCTTCTGCACCCCCCGCAGAGCCCACACCTTCTGAGACTTCGACTGAGGATGAGGGCGGACCTCTGATCACCTCTTCCACTACGATCGAGCCCCCTCAGTCGAGTCCAGAGGTGCTAGCTGCTGACTCTGGTGAGGTGACTTCAGATCACCAGGGAACCCGAGCAGTTCAGCGTGATCACCCCTCAGAGCTCATCATTGGTGATTTGACTGAGAGAACTTTGTGTTCTTCTGCCTCTCTTGCTGTGTTTGCTGAATCTGCGTTTGTTGCATCTTTTGAGCCCAGAGATGTTTCTCATGCTCTTTCTGATTCTAATTGGATTAATGCTATGCAAGAAGAGCTTGAGAACTTTGTCCGCAATCTGGTTTGGACACTAGTTGAGCCGCCACCAGGATGCAACCCCATAGGCACCAAGTGGGTATTCAAGAACAAACAAGGTGAAGATGGGGTTGTGGTGCGCAACAAAGCTCGACTAGTTGCCCAGGGTTATTGCCAGAAGGAAGGTATTGACTTTGAAGAAACCTTCGCCCCTGTTGCCCGTCTTGAGTCCATTCGCATTCTTTTAGCTTTTGCCGCTTCGAAGGGTTTTAAGCTTTTTCAAATGGACGTTAATAGTGCTTTTCTGAACGGGTTCATAGAGGAGGAAGTTTATGTTAGGCAGCCCCCGGCTTTGAGAACCCTAAGTTTCCTCGACATGTTTTTAAGTTGCACAAAGCTTTATACGGGTTGAAGCAAGCCCCCAGGGCTTGGTATGACCGGTTAAAGCATTTTTTGTTGGGGAAGGGCTTTGTGATGGGTTCTGTGGACAAAACTCTCTTTTTGCTCAAAGTCGCTTCAGACTTCTTAGTTGCTCAGATTTATGTGGACGATATTATCTTTGGCGGTACTACTGATTCTCTCGTGTCCAAGTTTTCTGAGCAGATGCACAGCGAGTTTGAGATGAGCCTCATGGGTGAGCTCAAGTACTTCTTAGGGCTCCATATCAAGCAGACCAAGGACGGCACCTTCATCCACCAAGGTAAGTACACTCGTGATATGTTAAAGAAATTTGACTTTGGTGGTGAATTGAAGCCGCAGATGACCCCGATGGGCACTTCTGGGGGTCTGGACAAGGATGAGAGCGGTGTCAAGGTCAATGAAAGGGAGTTTCGAGGGATGATCGGTTCGCTACTGTACTTGACGGCGACAAGACCGGACATACAGTTCGCCGTGGGACTTTGCGCGCGTTTCCAGTCTTCACCACGCGCGTCTCATCGGCAGGCTGTCAAGCGCATCTTCAGGTATCTCACTTATGCGCCCGATCTCGGTCTTTACTATTCAGCATCATCATCTCTTGATTTATCTGGCTTTTCGGATGCCGACTTTGGTGGGTGCCGGTTGGATCGCAAGTCGACTTCCGGTACTTGCCAGTTTCTTGGTTCTTCTCTTGTCTCTTGGTCTTCTCGAAAGCAATCTGGAGTTGCTCTTTCGACCACAGAGGCTGAGTACGTAGCTGCTGCTAGCTGCTGCTCACAGTTGGTTTGGATGATTTCCACTCTACGAGATTTTGGGTTGTTCTTTCCTACCAGAGTTCCTTTGTTTTGCGACAGCACCAGTGCAATTAGTGTAGGGAAAAACCCATGTCTCCATTCAAAAACAAAACACATTGATGTGCGCTTTCACTTCTTGCGGGATCAATATGAGAAAGGTATCATTGACCTTATTCATGTTGATACCCATCATCAGTTGGCTGATATTTTCACCAAACCCCTAGATCAGTCTACATTTGAGCGTTTACGAGGGGATTTGGGTGTTGTATATCCTTTTTAGGATATTTTGCGTCAGTTTTCTTTCTTCTTTACTCTTTTCTTGAGTCTTTTTGTGTGTGTTCATATCTTGCATATTCACATATCACACTTTTGAGCCTGCTTCTGTTATATGATTGAACTGCTTTACTTATTCTAGCTGGTACATGCTTTTGATTACTTGTCGATGATCATGCTTTGCTTCAGTTCAAATGATATGTCTGATATCTGTCATATGCATGGCTTTTATGCTTTAAAATTGAAAAATGATCACCATTGCTTCTGGTAACTAGCATGCGTAGGCTGAATGTTCTTGCTATCTGTTACATGCCTTGTAGCTAGTTTCTGACTTAAGATGCAAATATGCAACTTGGACATCTGTATGCTTTAAACATGGAAATGTGCTATAAAAATGATGAAAATTCGAGAACAATGAAAATTCCATGCCTTTTTTATGCATAACTTGAAAAGATCCAGGTGGGTTTGCTTTGTCGCATTACATTTGTTCTGGACTGCATACCATAGCACTTTGGTATGAACTAGGACAGTGTAGTGTATACCAAGACCAATGTCTTAAGCTTCTCATGGTCCAGATCTGGCCTAGGCTTGACTTGGTCGGTCAGCATAAGGTTTGACATGCAAATAACCCCTGGCAAAAATGAAAAAGGAAAAAGAAAAAAAGCTTGAAAATTGAAATGATAACAAGTTTGCTGAAGCACTTTGTTTCTCAACCAAGCTTATCTTGGTAGATATCAGTTAGCTTTTGCATCTCATGCTTTACCTTGCTTGTTTATTGGAACATGTGGTGATGTTTTTGTTTGCAAAAACTGAAAAATGCGTGCAAATGACTTTCTTTAGATATCATCTGTTGCACTGATCATGCCATGTATCGTTACAGTATGTCTTTTGCTGTATCGGTTAGATGTTGTAATTGTAGTCAATCATATCTGAGAAGCATGCTTTCTACACTCCTTATGCACTCCAGTTGAATTCACTGCATATTTTGAGGGGGAGTTGCATTTCAGGGGGAGTCTGTGTCTCTATTGAGTGCTTGATGAGTTCACTTGTCAACAAGGGGGAGAAAATTTGGGATCAGAGTTTAAGGGGGAGTTCTTACTCTGTTGATCCTTTTTGTTCTGAAATCGCACTCATTTTGAGCTTTTACGTTTTGGTTAACCTTAATGACCGCTTCTTGCTTTTGTTCGGCTTTTGGTCATTAGGGTTAAACTTTTTACCTTATTTTTCTTCTTCTTTGTTTTCTTGTGTTTTGTTTTCGTGTTTCCACATTTGCTCGCAGGTGCTGAAGAGCTGAAGAAGAGGAGTGTTGACAATGCACTCATCAAGGGGGGAGATTGAGGAGCCATGCTGAATAGCGTGGGCCTTATGGCTCCAGAAGTGATGAGTCATTGTCAACGATAGTCAAAGAGGACAGAAGAAGTAGAGATCTGCTGATTCATGGGCCGCGTGTGACTCAGGTACACGGGCAGCAAGCGACTGTCGGGCAGAGGAGGCTGCGAAGTCGGGCTGGCCCAATCCGGGTACATGGGCCAGAAGCAGTAGAAGACCCACTGAGCTGTTGACCAGGGTTGACTCAGGTACACGGGTGGTGAGTGATTGCCGGGCTGAGAGAGCTGCGGAATCGGGCCGGCCCAATCCGGGTACCTGGTGCAAAGTTGGTGGAGGCTTTGTCAGTTTCAGCGCAAAACTGACAACCGTTGATCTTGTATCTGACTGTCCAGAAGAGAAGCCGTAGTCGCTATGAAAACTTAGCTTCCGGATAAGTCATCTGTAACTCTAGGCCCACAGTCAGTCGTGTCTGTAAAAATTCCTAAGGGCAGTAGAGTCTTTTCCTTTATTCTTGCGTCTGTAAAAACCCTAAGGGGCAGGTGGAATGTTCCTAGTATTGGGTGCCTATAAATAGGACCCCAATCCCTAGGGTTTGGACTACCCTTTTGGCTGAATTCAATACTACTCCTTTGGGTCACTTTTTGTCTCTTGCTTTGCCTCTCTCCTCTCCTGTTCTTGTTTGCGCCGCCAGGAATTTTTGCCCCTGTTTTGTTGCCCTGCATTTATTGTTCAGTGAAGGTTCTAGTCCCAAATCGTGTCCAGCAACATCAGAGTTTTATTGGCCTCATTTCACACACATAGCAAGTTTTTCCATTGATTTTGAGGCTTCAGAAGCTTCTTTGTTGCGTGTGTTCTTCGTGAGAAGTAGTACTAGTTCTTGCTGTTGCAAGTAGTACTACTACTGTTGCTACAGTACGCTGTGGCAGCTTTTTACTTTCTACTGCGCAGTTTTTTGATCGAAGTTGACAGGCTCTAGAAACTTTTCTGGCTGCTTTCTGGCGAAGCCATCCTCTCTGTTCGAAGCCCCTCAGCTCCGTGAGGCAGGCTTCGATCCGACCTACTCGAAGGTTTCGTTTCGAACTTCGAACTTCGTTTTGTGTTCTGTGTTGCTAGCTTCGAAGCACTCTTTGAACGGACATCATCGCATACTTCGAACGACAGTGCGAAGGTACTCCAACTCAAGCTCTTCGAAGTCCACATTTCGATAGATCTTAAAGTTGGCTTCGAAGCTTGTCGTTCTGTTAAGCTTCGTTTTGATTTCTTTGTGGCGTGTCAGTCTTCGCTTCTCTTTTCGAAGCTTGCTCCTTTCGAAGGTAGAGTGTAGGCTTCGAATTTGGTGCCTCTGTCGTGTGACAGGCTTCGCTTCTGTGTTCGAAGGTAGTCCGTCTGTGTGTTACGTTCGAAGTTCTCTGTTCGAAGGTTTAGGTTCGAAGCACTCGGTTCGAAGCTGTGTCCGAAGCCTTGCCTTCAAAGTACATACTTCGAAGCAGGCTCCGGCGTTGTCACACTTCGCTTCGAAGCATACTTCGCTTCTTGCCACTTCGAATTAGGCTAGACCAAAACATACCTTCGGCATTTTCACAACACCTTCGACAGACTTCGACTACCACCTCCGAACCAGTCTTCGACCTGCGAAGTAGGCCTCGTCCTCCGAAGCAGGCTTCGGCTAGCGAAGCAGGCTTCGATCTGCGAAGCAGGCTTCGCCGAGCTTTGAACAGGAGACAGATTTGAACAGGTAACTTCTCTTCTCACTCATAGTGCACCGAGATTGCTTTATTGAGAAGTTTGTCTTGCCTAGTCTTGCGTATACTATTTATATATCGATTAGCACTGCTTTGATAGTCTTCTGTTTGTCATCAGCTGCTTCTCGGCTAGATACCTTTTAGACTTAGGCTATCTGTTTATTTTCTGCTGCTTAGTCTTTTGAGGTGCGTTGGGTATTGGGAACAGGCCATAGATTCTAAAGAATTTTTAAGGCGCCCATTCACCTCCCCCTCTGGTCGCTACTTTCGGTCCTACAAGTGTTCCCCATGCGCTCTTCCGATTGGGGTTGTGGTTTTGACTGTTCTACTTCCCCATCCCTAGTTGGCGTGACTGGTACCTTAGGGTATCGACCGTCTGTCATCCCATTTAGGATGATATTAAAATCGGTCACTGCATCGGCCTCTCCCTTGTCGAGCCGTATATAAACGAATCGATGATAGCCACATCTTGCTACTTTTGATCGGATGCCCTGAACACTTTCATTTTTTGCCACGGGACGATGAGCCCACTCTTCTTGATGTTTTCTTCTTATCTTGCCTTGACATTTCTTCACTGGCCAACCCCTTCCTTCTTCATCTCCAGCCGTCCCACGACCATGGCATTAACTTGGCTGATGACTAGAGCCGATACATTGCACTCATTAGTATGGTGCGATAGGGAGTTGTGACACTTGCAGTACTTTCTCTTCTTCAACTCTTCAGCAAGCGGTATTACGTGGCCAAGTGATAGGTGGATTTGTTTCTCCTTAAGTAATAGGTCAAATATTTTGTCAGCTTTGTTGACATCGAAGTTGTATCTCTCTTCTTTTTCAGCTGGCTTTACCCACGGGCAAGCAACCTGCTTCTTATTCTTGAACCACCCGGTCATGCCGACCTCTGCATCCAAGTCGCTGCTCTCATCGGAATCTGAGTGGTATATTTGGGCATACATCACCTTCTTCTAGTACTTGTCCCTCTTGGCTTCTTCTAGTACATGGACCTCTTGGCTTCTTGGAACCGGCTCTCATGTGCCGATACCTTTTGTAGCAGTTGCAAAAAGCTCTCAAACTCGTGTGATGAAAACATCTCTTTAATTGGATTCAGGAGTCCTTGAAAGTCCAATTCCGTTAACTAGTTGTCACTGAGGCTCAAACTATAACATATGGTCCATACGTCCCGGAACCTCTAGACATAATCTTGTACCAACCCGTCCATTCTTTGCTTGATGGATGTCAAGTCGGTAAGCTTCATTTCTTGGATGCCGATGAACAAGTATTTGTGAAATTTCTTCTCCAAGTTAGCCCATCCTCAGATGGAGTCCGCCGGCAATGAATAAAACCACGCAAAGGTTGATCCCGATAGATAGAGTGGGAAGAATCAGACCCTTAGCGCCTCATCAGCCGATGCCTCTCCGCACTGGGCGAGGAAGCGGCTAATCTGATCGATCGTGGAGATCGAGTCTTTGCCCCAAAAATTTGGTGAAATCGGGTACTTTATATCGGCCTAGAAGCGATACACAATCAAACCATTCCAGATTCGGCCATTGATACATGCATGTCTATTCCTTGGGCTTCAATCCAAATTGATCCCTAATGACCTCTGTGGTTCAATTCACCAAGTCATCTTCTTGATGCTCCGATCGGATATTGGCCCGGAGTTGGAGCCTGCTGATATTGCTGCTGCTGGACAACATTTCTCCCGTACTGCCCCTCATAACTATAGGGTTGTGCGCCATAATACGCCGTACGATGATTCCTGGGGGATGCCATCGGGTGCCCCCTTGGCGGCACGAGGTTTGGCAGTGTGTTCCAGTCGATGCCATATGTCACTAGCGGCACCCCCTATATTGGTAACCTTGGGTCGAACGTTGGGAACGGCGCCGATGCACTCCTCTCCGTGGCATATGGTGCGTTCTATGGTGGGCCTTGAGCAGGGCCTACCGGATGAGACGTCTTGTTGGCTTCATGACTGGGCAAGGTGCCCAGCTGCTCTAGCCTCATCGACCCATGTGGCTGTATCGCCGGCCGAGTATGCAGTAGTTTCATTGGGTCGTCGGGGAGGTATGTCGGTCCTTGTAATAGTCCGGAGGCCACGGTACCCTCGACGACCTTCTTTATCAACCCCTGCAAGGTGTTGACTAACGCTCCAGACTAGTTGGCTAGCGAATAGCAAATCGCTTGATCGATGATCTCTAAGAGGTTGGCTTGAGGACTCTCCGCTGGTTGGCCACCTTCTAATGTCAATACTGGTCTTGGCAATGAACTCTTCTGTATGGGTCCTGTCCGATTCATGCCGTAGGACTACAGGTATGACTTCTGGAACTCCTCCACATGTCGTTGCACTTCCAATCTTTGGTCTTCAGTCAGGTCTTCCATGGTGACAGGGATGATGTTCTCATCGTTGATCTCGTTTGCCATAGTTGAGTTGTTGGCGATGGTCCCACTAGGCATGCCAAAAAGCGTGTTGGTGTATTTTTTGTCACACTTTGACACACGCTTGGCCTGAGAGATCTGCTTCACTCCAGTGCATGGCCTACGTTCTTAAAAAAAGATTCAAGATGTGCCAATCAGTTTGACCTTTCAACTAATAAGGGAATAGAAAATATGACATTAGTAGTATGGCCTATCGGCTATCGAACCAATAACCGCAATGAAGACGAGATATTCGTGGAATATCATGCCGATCGGCTATCAGGCCGATGACCTGAGATGAAGCAATCAAACGAACATGCCATCGGCTGATAAGATAAATAGTTAACCACATAGGCCGATGAGCGTTTTTCCGATAACTTATAAGATGTATCGAGGAATCGAAGATAACCCGTCGTCTTGTACTCCGACAAAAATAAATAAAACGTGCAAGATAATATATCTATATCATGAAAATCATCAAAATAACTAGATCGGACCTAACCAAGACAGTAGCTAGTCACGATGATCTTAATAATATATCAAAGAATCAGGCATGCTTTATTTAGATGAATGGTATACAACATGAAAGAGATACAAAAACAAGAGATGTCGGACTTAACCGATGAAGCTTCAGACTATCACACCTAGATCACATCAATCTAAGAGATGGAACTAAACTAATGCAATCTTAAACCTAGCTAATACACCGAGAACAGTCAGCGACTGTATTGTTTCAACGTTCACCTCAAGAGATCAAACTGATGCAACCATGAGGATACTGATCTAATAGGTATGAATGTCGGGAATGGTGGGACTCACCTCTCTACTAGAGATCGAAATGATGTAGCCTAGCTCCGAGTGCCGAACCCCGCCAGAATAAACCTTGAAAGCTAAGGGTGGCGATGCGCCGAGTAGATGATTGACAGAGATGTGTTTTCTAAGCTAACTAGGGATACATATTTATAGTCCAGAGACTTTCCGTCCAAGTACTCTATCTTAACCGATTCCAGATAATCTTCATCTTTTCTTTTCTGCACCTTATCTCCATTGGCTCCTTCTGCGTCTGATCGTCCTGTAATGGCATGTATGGGCTTTCTTGACTTTCTTTGACCAGACCTTTTTAACTTTTGTTTAACCGTGCAACATTTTATTGGACCTGGGCTTTATCAAATCTTGGTGTCAACAAATATTACATGTAGATACTATGATAAAGATTTTAAAATGTTTCAAGAAAGTTGTTACACAAGATTCTCATTAAAGGAATTTGGTTTTTAAGAAAGAATATGTTATGTTTGAAAGTCGATGGTTAAATCTTTTTTTGAAATTAAAACTTTTTATAATCAAAATACAACATATATCATTCCATATAAATTTTTTTGTAGTTCTTTAGATCCGTTTGCTATTTTAACTCATTGATTATGTTTTTAGAATTTAAATTGAAATAAGTGAAATTTGATCTCCAAGTATCTTAAACAATGTACCAAAATTTATATAAAAAAGTCTGAAAAATATGAGACTTTATATGGTGTTATAATATTATACGTAGATACTATGATACAAATTTGAAAATGTTTCAAGAAAGGTTGTCATACAATATGTTAAGAAACTCGAGATTTTCTTTAAAGAAATTAAGTTTTCGAGGAGGAATAAGTTATGTTTGAAAGTAAATCAATGATGAAATCTTTGTTTGAACTTGAATTTTTTTATAATCAAAATACAACATATCTCATTCCATTTTTTTATTTTTGTAGATCCATTTGCTATTTTTAACTCATTAAATGTGTTTCTAGGATTTAAATTGAAATATGTGAAATTTGAACTCCGAGTACCTAAAATATGCACCAAAAATATATAAAATTCATATTCATTTTTGTGTATCCATTTTTAGTTCTTATCCACTAAGTTTAAAGAAAGTTTAAAAAATCTATGTTATGACACTCCGATTGCAAATGTTGATTTAAGGATTTTTAATTCTAAAAAAATCAAATAAAATATGAAAATATGAGACTTGTCATGGTGTTATAATATTACTAGACAAGGAGGCACCCATTGGGTGTCCCGTCGATAAGCAACATCGTATTACTGATTAATCATTGTCTTAACAAACTACAATATAAAAACATTTCATAAAAACATAGAAAAACGAATTTCCTAGAGAAGTAAATTGATGTTGCAATGATATCTATTTTTTGTTGGCTAATAAACGCTAATAACTACAATTTCCTAAATACACAACTTAGAATTGTACAACCTCAAACCACAACTAAATAGTTGATCCCGCAAAAAAAACTGATGGTGAAGTAATGGTGAAGTACTTGTGTTTGAATTTTTAAAAGGCAATGTTGAAGTATTGTGTTTGAAAATGTTGTTATTGGAAGTTCTAAACTATTTGAACCGAGATTAAAGTATGCATTGGACCTTTCTCTCGGTTTCTCAAGATCAACCTCCTTTTGGATTCTGAAAAGGCAAAGATATATATTAATGTGAGAAAATGGCATGAAACCCAAATTGCTCGCATTAGCATTTGCATTTCAGTTATTTATTTAATCCATAACACCATGGCAATGAAAAACTAATAACATGAGTTACTAAGTTCTAAAAAATCAAAAACCTTTAGAGCATCCCATTACCATTAACCAATAGTGTTGTTGGATCTCTTGTATTGATTGAGTAATATTTTTCTAATTAATCAACTTTATATACCACTAATACTCTATACGATGATGTATCTACTCTGAGTAAAGGTAGCCGATTTAGTTCAACTTTAAGATGAGATTGAGACCTAAGAGTACATGAATGCATTAGTTCCAGATCAGCACGAAGAACATAATGGTACAATTTAGAATTGCAAGGAAGAGAATGTGCAAAGAAAATCGGTGTAAGAAGTCATATCAGGTACCTTTTAAACATAGTGAGGATATATATCAGGGTTATAAGAGAAAGTTCACACGCATAAGCCCATTCAGCTAAACCATGTTACAAACAAAAGAAAAACGAAAAGATTATTCTTTAACTTCATTTTCTGTTAAAAAGTGTTAAAGCTCATAATAACATTGGAAACAACAACTTGGCTAAAAAATTATACACTCTGTTGCAAATTTGCAATGATTGCTTTTCTAAATATTGTATGATTGCTATAGTTAAGCTGTTCTCGACATAAGGTAATGGTAAATACTTCATGTCAGGACCAAAGGTAGACGTGAAGGAGAGAGACATACTTAGTTAACTGAGACTTAAGATAATTAAATAATGTTAGCCAACAACTTAATTTGAAATTTCAGTACCCGCGAACAGTTCTCCATAGCTACAATAAGAGATTTCATTTCAAAACCCTATTTCAAAGGATGAACATTCATGTATTCCAGCTACTTAAAATGAGAAGTATTTACTTTAGAACACACCAAACTATCGTGGTAATGGAGCAAGTACACTTTCAACAGAATGTTTCCCCAACTTAAAATAATGTAGACCTATCAATAAGGTATGTCACAATATATTTTGGATTTCTTCCACTCAATTGGTTCATAAAATCCCAAGAAATCTTTGCCCTCACCTCAAAAAGTAAGAATCAACAAGAAAAGATGAACAGGAAGGCTAACAAAAAATTGACGTACTTCATTTCTGAACATTTGAAAATAGAACAAAGTTAATGAAGCAAAACTGAACAGTGTTTGCTTGGCATGTTACTTTCATTTTTTTTGTTTAAGCATTATGGGTTGGTACGTCCTTTTCTGTTAGAAACAGTATATTGGGTGTGTAGAATAGATATTCTATACCGACCACTTTCAGTAGTAGATTTTCTCAATAGAATAACAATTAAGTATTTTTTTCTCAGTAGAATAGCTATTCTACACCAAAATTCCAGATGTCCACTCATATTATTGATGTATATCTCAAAAGCATGGTTAATCTTTGAGAATAAGCTTATCACTTAAAATAACTGAAGAGGATATAAAACCATCATGGAAACACTATAATATTAAATAATAGCCATACCAGTAACTACTGAGAATATCACCGGCTTTGAATTTGAACTTTTTACCTCTCTTTAACATAGTTGGAGTTCGTGAAGCAAATAGCAAAATCAACTCTAACAATTACCATGCCAGCTACCAAGGTAGCTTCGGGATACTGACCAATGTTCCTATATATGGCTGTTCTTGAAAGGTTACCATGCAAAGCAGTTCTAGGCCATGTTACTTGGAGAAGAATTTTACCAAGTGAGATCACAATCTATTCCAAAACAAATTCAAGTACCATCAGTCCTTTAGTTTACTGTGCAAAAAGTTTAATTGTAAGTGATATGATAGAACTGATTGCAAACGAAACATTCATCAACTTATCCCTATGGTAAAAATTGAGATACAACATGATGAAGCGAAAACTAATGCAACAAAGCAATAAATTACTCACATATCTCTACCTTCACAATAGCCTATGACGATGCAGACATAGTAACCCTGCATTATTCACCTTGTTAATTAAATAAGTATATAACCAGATAAGCAAAATAAGTTATGAAATAGAAACCCTTCTCAACCCAAGCATCTTTGGATTCAACAATGTAAGGGTGTTGTAGTCGAGCAATCAGAGCCATCTGCAATTTGTTCCGCCTGATCAGTTCTCAAAATACCATCAACAATCGACTCAGCAAACAAAGCCCAAGGACTGTAAATTTTACTAACCTCCTGGTGAGAAGACGTACGGCAACGCTCCATGCTCATCATAAAGATTAAACACGACCTAAAATCAGATTAAACACAACATAAACCTATAAATATAAAAGTAATACATGTAGGGGTTCCTGTTCATAAAGACTGGCATGTTTTTCAGCAAACAAAATCAAGCATCAGTACTAATTTTTACTTGGGAGCGAACCAGGCATCTTCTGTAATTTACCACATATGGAGATGATTAAACAACTTTGAATTCACAAAACTGAAATAATACAATTAGCAAGTTCCTTATCACAATGGGATACAGTAAAAATAAAAGGTAGGAACAAATGTAGGCGAGTTAATAATAAAAAGAACATATTAATCATTAATTGTATCAAACATGTTTGCCCAAGGAACTAATGCAACCAATGAGTGACACTTAGTAGCTACTACACCAGAAAATGTTCACACATAACCATACCAACCTCCACTTGTATGTTTTGTTTATCCTCATTTTGATGTTGAAACTGAAGGTATTGTTTGTAATCACTGGTTACTAAAATTATAAGGAAACTAATTAGAACATGACCTACGAGACTACAATACATAAAGATGAATAAAATGCCAGGTAAGATGCAAATATAAACCCATTACATGTAACAAGTATCATAAGAAAAACAAGTAAGAAAATATTTCCAGCATCCTACCATCCATCATTTACACCATACATAAAATAAATTAAAGAAAATAAAACCCTCATATCTATAGTTACATAGTGTTAATTCTTTTAGTTCAATTCTACATTTCTACTGCAACCAAAGAGCGTGATAGAGTGAAAATACAACAACTACCATTGGAAGCTACAAATAAAGCAAAACAAAACAAAAATGATCGAAAACCATGTGTGGTATTAGAACGCAAAACACATTAGAAAGATACAAAAGGAAAGCAAAGGATTAAATTTATTATAGAGAAAGAATGGTACACCGTACACTCTGTTTGGAGTGGACTCATTAGTAATTAGTCACATTATTGGACACTCTCAGTTGAATGCAGAGTTGCAGAGAACACAAGCAAAGACAAATAAAGGATCATGGAAAGCATGATGCTAGCAAGATACCAGAACAAAATGCTTCTAAAAATATTCATTTTATCTTCCAAAAACAAACTTGTTGGTTATGTATTGAAGAATAAGATTGAAGAAACAGTAAGGCCATGATAAAGCGATCATTTGTAACCTATATTTAAGAACAATATATGTAAACAACAAAGTGTTGGCACAGAAAATGAATAAAAAGTGATAGAGCCACGTACCTGCCTACCAATTTCTTTCACTATCTGTGATGCCTTTTTAATGGAGGAATGGATATAATCCCGCTCATTAACGATTCTGCTCATTTACCATGTCTGATCAATAAGAAATAATCAAAGTTAGCTCTTCTATACCCAGATTAGATAGCGCACATATATGATTAGTTGATCTTGTGAAGAACGAAGAAAGCTTGCCTGTGATTTAATAGCAGCTGCAGTTTTTGTGCCTACGTTGATGGTCTCTTGGACAGTCTAAAGAAGCAACAAATCAGTGTCATAAAGTAATAATGCAACTTATGTGCTGAAGGGCACAACAATTTGTTGAAGACTTAGAAGTCTGTCCTAGCGAATAGTTTCATATAAGCTAAAAAGATATAATTTTTTATATAGGCTGAAATTCTTGTTAGTTATCACTATATGCATTAAGGCTTGATACCAAGTTTTTAAGTTCACAGTAAAACAAGTAGTACTATTAATTGGAAGTTGCCAAATTCTTCTTCTAGTTTCATGGATGAATGAGCAACTTTAAATTACAACAGGATAAAATATTGGTCTATTTTGGGAGGAAAAGCAGACATGAATAAACTTATGGGCAAATAACCAAAGTTGCTTACCTTATATATAATGACCTGACTGGTGCTTTCTTGCACACAACACCTCCCCCTCCATGCTTCAGGCCTTCAGACTTCAGAATTCAGAGTTCAGAGTTCAGAGTTAAGAGTTCAGAGTTCAGAAAGAGAGAAGGGAAAATCAGCAGCAATGTCTTGGAGAAGCATCCAAAGGGATCGCATTGATCCTTCATGCATGTCACTTCCATGGCGCTGGCCGGTTCGTCGTAGTCGTCTACAAGAACGGCTTGATGGATCATGCAATCCTTTTGGAGGCTTCCTCTAGCCATTAATTCATCCATCCATCTTGATATCCAGGTGCTCTCCATTACTGTGTTCTGATGTCTTGTGTTCTTTGTTAGCAGCAGATACTCCACTCTCTTATTCTCATCTCCCATGATTGTTTCCATGCTGATACAAGATAAGCAGTCAAGTTTTTCTTTGGTTCAGCTTCAGGATGCGGAGAGGAGCATGGTAAATTTATAAGCTGTTTTTTGCATGTCCTGTTTGTTGATCAGCTAAAAAATATCTATCTGAAAAAAAAGCTAGCTCGCCCAGCTTCTTTCTTGAGAATTCCTTACACCGTAAAACAACAATAACTGCTTTAGATGCATCAAGATATATAGATTAATGGTTGAAAGGACAATTACTCATCTCTGTGTGTTGTATTATATCAAGATGCATCAAGATTAACTGGAGCTGATACTAAGCAGATTGGAAGATCACCAATAGATTACCCACGCTGTAACAGAACAACCAAAAACAACCAAGAATAGAAAGCAGGGTGGGTTCATATGCTTACAATGTGCTCGAGGTGGCAAATGTAGTGAAATGGGAGGGAGCTGACAACACTACGCAACTAATACAATACACAGAGACTGAGGTCAGTTCACCAAGGGAGTAGGTAGCACAATGGCAGGTACCTTTGCAACCCTCATCAGATCAATGTTCAACATAGAAGAGTAACCTCACCGCATAGCTGCTGACCATCGATGTGCTCTAAGAGCATCTCCATTGTACTTGCTATTCATAGTAATAGCAAGTCCACCTATTCTAATTAGCTTGCTATTTTGCTATCCACTCCAATGTACTTGCTAAATGTGAATTGCTATTCAAATGGAGCTATATTTAATCAATTTATATATATGCAAAGAAAGTGAAAACAATTAAACAATCTCAATATTCAATATAATAACAAGTTTGATTGGCTTGTTAAAGCATCTCTATTGTACTTGTTATTTTTGACTTGCTATTCATAGCAATAGCAAGCTTTCTTATTCAAATTGACTTGCTATTTTGCTATTCACTCCAATGTACTTACTAAATATAATTCTCTATTTAAATGTAACTATATTTTATCAATTTATATACATGCAAAGAAAATGAAAATAATTAAACAAGCTTGGAATAGCAAGTTTGGTTGACTTGCTAGATGTAGCAAGTGTGGAGAGAGAAATAGCAAAGCTCCCTAAAATAACAAGTCAAGTAGCAAGTACAATGGAGTGATTTTTTGGATCTGTTGATAGCAAAAAATGACATTAATGGCTAGATTGTCAAAATATCAAGTTTTGGTGATTTGGGCCAAAAGTACACATGTCCAGGGTCTGTCCGAAGCCCTACAGTGCCGAAACCCATTGAGCTATGGGCTCTGAAAGCCTCTAGCCAGCCCACGGGCTTAGGAAGCCTTTGGAGGCCCACGCTACCGAAGCTTCGTCCCGAGGAGCAAGCCTCGACGGGCCTGGCCGAATCCCACGCTACCGAAGCTTCGGCCTGAGGAGCAAGCCTCGACGGGCCTGGCCGAAGCCCACGCTACCGAAACTTAGGCCCGAGGAGCAGGCCTCGACGGGCCTGGCCGAAGCCCACCTCGGCAGAGATAGAGTTGTTTGCATCACCGGCTCAATCTCTATCTCTATCTGGCCGGATTAATAACCGATTAGATTAGGAGTTAATCCCTATAAATAGAGAGGCATGGACGGCGTGGAGAGCCCCCCAACTCAAACCAAACCAAAGCCAATGCTTTGATCGTATTTACCTTACCTTTATTTTCCTGTACCTCTTCGTGGGTTTGCCTGGAAGCCCTCCGTCGGCCGCTATGGAATAGTGGTAATCCTTCTTACTTCGCCTGTGAAGTATCCGTTAATCTACGTAATAGATTGCTATCGCCTTGTTACTTCGCCTGTGAAGTATCCGCTAATCTGCGTAATAGATTGCTACCTTCGCTACTAGTGCAACACTTAGCAAAATTAGGTTCTTAGGCCGAATTGGTACTTCGCATCGTCTCTGTTGCAGGTTCGCACGTTCGAAGCCCCTTCGCCGGAGGTGTCCGGAGCTGAGAGACTGGTTCCGGAGGTCCCCAGGACACCCTTCGACAAGACCGCAGGCTTCGGCAACAGGCTTTGCCAGCATACTTCGTCGCAACAGGCTTCGCCATGACTCTACTCCGCACTGGACGAAGTTGCACTCGTGCGTGGCCTTCGCGTCATTGTCTCGTAGATTGTTGTATCGGAGATATCATGCCGAACCCCGCTGTTCGGAGGTGATCATCGCGTCCAGATCCATTCGAAGTCCACCTTTGGCCGGCTCAGTCCGAACGCCGAAGCACCCTTCGGTGGAGCACTTCGCATTAGACGCCGCGCACCCTTCACATCAGACTTTGAACCAGACGGGCTCCGACTAGTTTGCTAATTTTATTCTGTTTAATCTATTTTTTCGGCTAATTGGATTATTTTGTGTAATCCGGTTGCCTGGCGACTCTACCCCCTTATCACTATTAAGGGTAGTCGGAACGCGACGTCGGTGCCACGTCACGCTTAGGCCTGCCCCTAAGTATCCGTGCACTTTTGGATCGTCGGACTGACCCAAGTGCGGGGGCACGTTTTCGTGTCAACACACCTTTTGGCGACTCCGCTGGGGACGGCTACGCCAACATGATGAGTATGTCTACATCGGCCACCGGTACATCTACATCGACTACTACGTCTACTCCGCCGATGGACGCGATAGGAGGCGCGGATATCGACAACCGCAACATATTGTCACCTACACTTGAAGATATCCCCTCCGCAGACCGAGCAGAGATCGAGGCGAAGTTAAAGGCACTCCAAGACATGATGCTTGGGGGCTACATCAAGACACGCGCGGGCTTCGTCAAGTGCGACATCATCACCCCTGACCTCGCTCATGTCTAGGTAACACCTGTATCACCTCGCTTATCTTCTTTAGAAATTGAGTAGAAAATAGCCGCATCAGTAGATCAAGCCGTTAGCGCTTCGCTAGCCAACCGCTTAGATTCGGCAGTCAGCTCCCAAGTAGAGGCGACTCTTAGAAGGTTCGGCTTTACCGAGGCCATACCCTCGGTTCCTATAGCTAGTGCACCTCCGACAGACCACGTATACGGTAGGACTAACAACAACACCGGCACAATCATATCTCCGGCCTCACCACTTATGGCCGAGACCAATCATTACACCTACGGTCAAAGTAATACTGCATATCATCCACCGCCACCTGCGCCAATACCCGCGCTACCCGCACCACACACGCAGGCGCCCGGACACGAGCACGTTGTACAAATAGCACGTAGGGAAGAAGCACATGGCCGGCACGCCGACATCCCACCACGTGTCGCGCCCCCACATGAGAGGCGCGCACAAGCAACATACCACGATGATATAGAGGAGCGGGTCTACGCACTTTTTAGGGAGTGTGCTGGCTTCGTGCCCAAGGGACGGGTTAGGGTTTACCGTAAACCCTACCCCGACCATCTTGATACGGTACCCTACCCCCGTGGCTATAGGATCCCTGAATTTACTAAGTTCGATGGCGAGGGTAGCAAGACCACGCTAGAGCATGTTAGTCAGTTTTTGGCGCAGTGTGGAGATGTTAGTGGGATAGATGCTCTAAAGGTTAGACTATTTTCTCTCTCGCTATCCGGCACTGCTTTCACTTGGTTTTCGGCACTCCCGCCGAGCTCCATCCACACATGGGACGATTTAGAGCGGAAATTCCACAATTATTTTTATACAAGCAAAACAGAGCTTAGGCTTTCGCATTTGACATCGGTTAAGCAGAAATCTAGTGAGAGCGCCTCTAAGTACATCAAGCGTTTCAGGGATACTAGAAATCGATGTATTAGCCTTAATATTTCAGAAAGGGACTTGGCGGAGTTAGCTTTTAATGGGTTACGTTCCGAAATTAAAGAAAGGTTAGATAACCAAAACTTTTTAGAAGTTAGCCAAGTTCTATAGCAGGCTCTGGTCCAAGAAGGCCGAGCCAAAGATAAGAAATTTATTAAGACGTTTAGCAAGCCTAGGGCCGAAATCCACATCATGGAATGCTCTGATGAGGAGGAGTCAGAGGAGGAGAATTCGGCCGACATGTATGCGGCCGAATGGGTTTGGAACACTAAAAATAAACCTGTCACTTGCTCCGAGTTATGACCACCCCCCACAAAGAATAGACTTAGTGAGGTCAAGTACTCGTTTGATATAACTAAATGTGATAAAATATTTGATTTTATCTTAAAAAGTCAGATTCTCAGGTTACCTAAGGGTCAGGTCATTCCGCCTACCGATGAGTTAAAGAAGCATCCATACTGTAAGTGGCATGATTCACATTCGCATAGTACTAATGATTGCAATGTTTTTTGACGACAGATACAATCGGCCATAGAAGAAGGACGGTTGAAGATAGACCATGATCCAAAGATGAAGCTAGATAAAGATCCTTTTCCAGTCAACGCCGCCGACCTCGGCGAAAAGAAGGTGTTGATTCGGCCAGAACAGGCCGAGTCAGCTAAATGGAAGGATGTGATTGTTGGAGAACCGCACACTCGCACACTCGTGCCAAAGAACCCCGAGGTAGGAGTGTGGAAACAGAACGTTAATACCCCTTCGGCTAAGGCTCGCAAGAGGTTGAAGGTGACATATGATATGCTGTTGAACAAGCATTAGGGAAGGGACAAGGAAGCAGGTCCGTGCGCTAGGCTAAAACAGCCGAAGGGGCCATGACCTTCGAAGGGTGGCTTTGGGCCGAAGCAGGTGAACCCTCCGCATGAAGGCTTTGCGCGACAGTGGCCTGATGCTCCGCACGGTGGTTCTGAGTCACAATGGCCGAACCCCCGTACGACAACTTCGAACCCTAGTGGTCAGGTCCCCCATCCGACAACTTCGGCCCCTAATGGCCGAACCCCGCACCGTGTTGGACGTCTCCGATAGGAGGCTTTGGCCCGCACTGGCCGAACGTACCTCCGGCCTGGTAGGACCCTTCGTTGGTATGGTCCGAGATACCTTCGACTTGGCCGAACCCCCCTCTAGGTAACAGGTTCGGCTCATAGTGGGCGAGGCCACTAGAGCCACCGATGCCTCCGCCGTACGACTGGGCGGGGACCCTATGGGCTCTGTACGTATCCGGGTCAGGGTACCCTCTACAACCTAATACTATGCCTTGTTTTCCTTTGGAGTATTATGGATGGCAGGGGCAAACAAACGTAGCGGAGGGGGGCATCACCCACAGACTGTCCGTTTTGCCTCTGGATCGGACCATGTAGAGCGAAGCCAAAGGGTGCAAGCACGCGGAGGCCGTAGTCAGGGAGTCCGAAGCCACAATCATCAGAGTTGGGTCTCAGGAAGTCCCAATCCCAAAGACTTTGTCACCGAGGTCTGACGGAGGTAAGACTCATGCTTCGGCCGAGCTCTGCGCCGAAGCTTGGTTCAATCGGCCGAACGAGGCCGGTTCATCCGACGGGGTTTGTAGAGAAGCCCCCTCCGAACACAGGGTGCCCAAGGCCGAAGGGCATAGTACCACTTCGGCCAGAATTAACAGAAGTCGAATAGTAGCACCCGGCACCAAGCCGCAACCATCTTGGGCCCCTCCGGGCATGACCAAATCATAAAAGAGACGCTTACAATGGCTACGGGCACAGGAGATGTGCGAGAGGGAAGCTGAGGCCGAGCGCGATGCTATCTTTGAAGAGATCCACCCTCGGCTAGCTACAAAGCAGGTATGGAGGGAGAAGCCGGTTGAGATAACCAACCCGTCTCCTAGTCCAAGCGACAACGACGACGACATGCTCGACGACGATTACTCGCCCGTCTCTGAGGGACCCGCACCCCAGGTGATGGACATCAATATCATCACGCTGCCTGCCGAGTTCGCCCTACCACAGGACGAGGCCGAGGTCGCTCAATTGAACCTCGGTCCATGCAGCGCCATCTTCGATAAGCCCGAGGACTCGACTCGCCATCTAAAACCCCTCTATGTCAGGGGTCACATCGATGGGAAGCCGATTTCCCGGATGCTCATCGATGGCGGTGCCACTGTTAACCTAATGCCTTATTCACTATTGAAGAAACTTGGCAGGGACGAAGAAGACCTGAAGAAGACTAACTTGATGCTCAATGGCTTCAACGGCGAGAGCTCCGAGGCCAAGGGAGTACTCTCTATGGAGTTGATGGTGGGAAACAAGACGTTGCCAATAGTGTTCTTCGTCGTCGACGTACAAGGTAACTATAGCGTGTTAGTCGGACGCGACTAGATTCATGCAAATTGTTGCATTCCCTCTACTCTACACCAGTGCTTGATACAGTGGGACGGTGATGAGGTGGAGGTCATCCCCGCGGATACTTCGGCCCAAGTAGCTTTGGCCGATGTGTCGGTTGATGCCATCCATAACAAAGTAGAGTGTCTATCAGGTAGAGATCTTTCGGATTACGATTTTGTTAGCGTATCCGGTGGACGGTTTGTACCAGTGTCTGTAAAGCCGGCTAGAGTATCACGGCTATTTTGTATTAATAGTCATGTCTAGCAAGAATAATCTAGATTGGCAAAAGTCTCATGTGGAGCAGTATCGGTCTAATAAAGACGGTATTGCCGAAGCCATCGAGGACTTTAGCGAAGTAGAAAAATTAGGGCAAGGTTTTGCGTCAGCCGATCTATTGGAGGAAGTTGATATAGGTAATGACAGCATCCCAAGGCCGACTTTTGTAAACCAACATTTGTAGCCCGATGAAAAGGCTGAAGTAATAAAGTTACTTCGGTCGTATGTCGATTGTTTCGCATGGGAATATATCGAGATGCCAGGACTAAGCCACGAGCTCGTGGAGCATCGGCTGCCCATCAAGTCCGGATTTAGGCCTTATAAGCAGCCTCCCCGCCGCTTTAATTCAGCCGTCTATGACCGAGTTAAAGAAGAAGTGGAGCGACTACTCAAGGCTGAATTTATTAGGCCACGCAGGTACGCGGAATGGGTTGCTAACATTGTGCCTGTAGAGAAGAAAGGGAGTGGCAAGATACGGGTATGCATTGATTTCCGGGATCTAAATAGAGCCACTCCGAAGGACGAGTATCCAATGCCAATAGCCGACATGCTTATCAACAATGCTTCAGGACACAAGGTACTAAGTTTTCTTGATGGCAATGCCGGTTATAATCAAATCTTTATGGCCGAAGAGGACGTATATAAGACTGCCTTTCGATGCCTTGGTTTTGTAATGCCGGCGCCACGTATCAGCGCGCTATGAACTTGATCTTTCATGACTTGTTAGGAGTCATGTTAGAAGTTTACATCGATGATGTCGTGGTCAAATCGGACGCTATGGGAAACCATTTAGCCGATTTGATGGTTGCTTTCGATAGAATGCGATAGTATGGGTTGAAGATGAACCCACTCAAGTGTGCTTTTGGTGTGTCGGTGGGTAAGTTCTTAGGTTTCATGATTCATGAGAGAGGCATAGAAATTGATCCTACGAGACTTGAAAAGATTAGAAACATTGCAGCGCCGACATGCAAGAAGGATGTGCAAAAGTTGCTAGGCAAGTTGAACTATTTGCGTCGCTTTATATCAAACTTGTCTGGCAAGATTGATGCCTTTGTCCCCATACTCTGGCTAAAAAACGAAGCCGAGTTCGCTTGGTGGGGCAAGCCAGCAAAGTGCTTTTGAGAAGATCATGGAGTGCTTGTCATCACCGCCCGTGGTGAGAGCACCCAAGGCTGGGATTCCGTTTCGGTTATACATCACCGCTGAAGGTGGCGTGATTGGAGCCGTGCTAACCCATGAGGTGGAGGGAAAGGAGTACATCATCACATTCTTGAGTCTCCGCCTGCTGGACGCCGAAACCGGGTACGCATTTGTGGAATGATTGTGTTTATCACTTTATTACGCGTGCACTAAGTTACGCCATTATCTTCTCCCCACTACATGTGTTGTCGTTTGCCAAACTGATGTTATAAAGCACATGTTACAGAAGCCGATTCTAAGTGGAAGAATCGGAAAATGGGCTTACGCGTTGATTGAGTATGATTTGGCCTACGAGCCCCTAAGAGTGGTGAAAGGCCAAGTCGTAGCCAACTTTAATCATCACATAGATGTTAGCTGGAGTGATACTATTGCTCTAGTTGAGGTAGTACCATGCAAAATCTATTTTGATGGTTCGGCTTGCAGGAATGGCCAAGGCATTGGAGTGGTTCTCATATCACCTAGTGGTATGCGTTTTGAAGCCTCGACCCGACTAGAGTTTTCTTCCACTAATAACCAAGCCGAATACGAAGCTTTGTTGTTAGGACTTGAATTGCTAGAGTCTGTAGGCGCTAAACATGTTCACGCATATGGTGATTCGTTATTAGTGGTACAACAAGTAGCTAAGAATCTCAATGTTTTAATGGCTTGCTGAATAGTTACTTGGAAAAATGTCTAGACTTACTACTTTCGATGATTTCAAAATATCTCACGTGTCGAGAGAAGCCAATTCAGTCGCCAATGATTGGGCTCAGCAGGCATCTCACTACCAAGTCAGGAGAGGGAAATTTTCTGTATTGGAGAAGCCGATGTTCTATCTTACTGCCGAAGCCAGTAAAGGTCGGCGGGCGCAAGCCTCGGGTCGAACCCCTCGGGTCGCTGAAGGCCCCCGCACGCCGAAGCCCCTAGATCGGAGTGCTCTGCCGATCAAAGAATCTGGCACGCCGGATCCCATAGTGTGAAGCCTCCCGGACGGAGAAGGCTCCCCGGAGTCTGAACCCTCCGAAGAGCTTTGGCCCAGCACACTCCGAATCGCCACCTCGGATAGGCTTCGGCAGGAGCTTGAATGGCTCAGGGGGCACCCCGAAGTCAGTAATTTAGAAGTCTTTTCAGAAGGCGAACCAGCGAAGCCCACTGAAACCTGCAAGGGCGATTGGAGAGTCCCAATCATCCATTATTTGAGAGACCCTAGCCAAAGGGTTGATCGGAAGGTTCGGTGACAAGCGTTCAAATTCGTGTTGTTGGACGACACGTTGTATCGCCGAACCGTCGACGGAGTGCTATTGAAGTGTTTAGACCATGATCAGTCCCAAGTGGCTACAGGAGAAGTCCACGAGGGGCTTTGCGGCACTCATGAGTCGGCCCAAAAGATGAGTTGGATGCTCAAAAGAGAGGGGTTTTATTGGCCGACTATGACTGAAGATTGTTTCAAGTACTACAGAGGGTGTGAGGCATGTCAAAAGTTTGGCAGTATTCAGTTGGCTCCTGCCTCATTACTCAATCCTATTGTCAAGCCATGGCTGTTTCGAGGTTGGGGTTTAGACTTCATCAGCCAGATTCACCCTCCTTCTTCAAAAGGGCATCGGTTCGTGTTGATGGCGACATATTACTTCACTAAGTGGACCGAGGCCATACCTCTCAAGAACATGACTCACAACGAGGTACGTGATTTTATTTTAAAGCACATCATACATAGATTCAGCATTCCCCAAACTCTTACTACGGATCAAGGTAGTTCATTTGTTTCTGGAGAAGTAAGGGACTTCGCCGAATACTATGGTATTAAGTTGGTAAACTCTTCACCTTACTATGCTCAGGCCAATGGTCAGGCTGAGTCTAGTAATAAAACCGTGATTAAGCTTATTAAGAAGAAAATTGAAGAGTTTCCTAAAAAGTGGCATGAAGTGCTTTCCGAGGCGTTATGGGCTTATAGGATTGCAAAGCACGGTGCTACCAAAGTTAGTCCATATGAACTAGTATATGGACAAGAAACCGTCCTGCCTGTAGAGGTAGATCTTGGCTCCTTAAGGGTGTTAAAGCAAGGTGGCTTATCGGTCGATGAATATGAAACTCTTCTAAAGGATAATCTAGAGGAAGTGACCGATAAGAGGCTAAGGGCTTTAGAAGCCATGGAAATGGACAAGAAGAGAGTAGCTAGAGCCTACAATAAAAAAGTTAGGCCAAAATCGTTTCAAATAGGAGACTTGGTATGGAAAACTACTTTGCCTTTAGGCACGAAGAGTCCCAAATTTGGCAAATGGTCACCAAGTTGGGAAGGTCCTTTTAAGATAGCCGAAATCGCCCCCGGCAACGCATACGTGTTGGAATCCCTGCAGGGAGAGCGGTTTCGAAGAGCATTGAATGGTAGATACTTGAAAAAGTATTTCCCAAGTGTGTGGCAAACATCATAAAAGTGTTGGAAAGCCGATATGGGTGGTATCGTCTTCAGCTCATTGTGCTTTTAGTTCACTAGTTCACTAAAAGGCAGGGGGGCATGTGTTGATAGCAAAAAATGGCATTAATGGCTAGATTGTCAAAATATCAAGTTTTGGTGATTTGGGCCGAAAGTACACATGTCCATGGTCTGTCCGAAGCCCATTGAGCTATGGGCTCCGAAAGCCTCTAGCCAGCCCATGGGCTTCGGCTAGGAAGCCTTCGGAGGCCCACGCTACCGAAGCTTCGGCCCGAGGAGCAAGCCTCGACGGGCCTGGCCGAAGCCCATGCTACCAAAGCTTCGGCCCGAGGAGCAAGCCTCGACGGGCCTGGCCGAAGCCCACGCTACCGAAGCTTCGGCCTGAGGAGCAAGCCTCGACGGGCCTGGCCGAAGCCCACGCTACCGAAGCTTCGGCCCGAGGAGCAGGCCTCGATGGGCGTAGCCGAAGCCCACCTCGGCAGAGATAGAGTTGTTTGCATCACCGGCTCAATCTCTATCTCTATCTGGCCGAATTAATAACATATTAGATTAGGAGTTAACCCCCTATAAATAGAGAGGCATGGCCGGCGTGGAGAGCCCCCCAACTCAAACCAAACCAAAGCCAATGCTTTGATCGTATTTACCTTACCTTTATTTTCCTATACCTCTTCGTGGGTTTGCCTAGAAGCCCTCCGTCGGCCGCTACGGAACAGTGGTAATCCTTGTTACTTCACCTGTGAAGTATCCATTAATCTACGTAATAGATTGATATCGCCTTGTTACTTCGCCTGTGAAGTATCCGCTAATCTGCGTAATAGATTGCTACCTTCGCTACTAGTGCAACACTTAGCAAAATTTGGTCCTTAGGCCAAATTGGTACTTCGCATCATCTCTGTTGCAGGTTCGCACGTTCGGAGCCCCTTCGCCGGAGGTGTCCGGAGCTGAGAGACCAGTTCCGGAGGTCCCCAGGACACCCTTCGACAAGACCGCAGGCTTCGGCAACAGGCTTTGCCAGCATACTTCATCGCAACAGGCTTTTCCACGACTCTACTCCGCACCGGACGAAGTTACACTCGCGTGTGGCCTTCGCGTCATTGTCTCATAGATTGTTGTATCGGATATATCACGCCGAACCCCACTGTTCGGAGGTGATCATCGCGTCCAGATCCGTTTGGAGTCCACCTTCGACCGGATCAGTCCGAACGCCGAAGCACCCTTCGGCGAAGCACTTCGCATTAGACGCCGAAGGTACCCTTCGGTGCACCCTTCGCATCAGACTTTGAACCAGACGGGCTCCGATTGGTTTGCTGATTTTATTCTGTTTAATCTATTTCTTTCGGCTAATTGGATTATTTTGTGTAATCTGGTTGCCTGGCGACTCCACCCCCCTTATCACTATTAAGTGTAGTCGGAACGCGACGTCGGTGCCACGTCACGCTTAGGCCTGTTCCTAAGTATCCGTGCACTTTTGGATCGTCGGACTGACCCAAGTGCGGGGGCACGTTTTCGTGTCAACAGGATCATACTTGCTATTTTAGGGGATAGCAAGTATGATAGCAAGTACAATGGAGATGCTCTAAGATCCAGCGAACAGTGTAGGCACACATAGGGAACGAACGTACCTCAGAGTGAAGGAGCAGAAGGGCACATCACATGTAGAGAACTCGACCCCATCGGCGTCTGTCGGTGGCCGTAGTGGCCATGTCGGCGGGAGGCACTCGCGAGCGCCCCCTAGGAAGCAACGACAAGTGGGATTGCAGATCGGGGCGGTGGGTGGGGGAAGTAGTGGAGAGCGGCACGACGACGGGCAACCGATGGCCGGTTGGTGAAGGATGGGATGGGGAGCGACCGGTCGCCGAACCAGCGGGCCAGCGAAGGGCAGTGGCAGGCAACCGGTTGCACTACGGTGGCCGACGCGTGAAGGGATGGGGGTTAGGGGCGGTGAACGACCAGTGGCCAAGCCGGTGGGAGGCGACAAGTAGCCCCTAGGAGGCAGCGGCGATCGCCCAGACCGGAGGAGCCTGCGGTGGGCCAAGGAAGGTAGGCAGGTAGCATGGTTGGGTAGGTGAGGAGAGATTTGGGACTGGGGTGAGCAGCCAGGAAGTAAGGGGATAAAGGGGATCAAGAAAAGGCCTAGCCATTTAATAAATTAACAAAGAACTTAAGGGCTTTTTCACAAAAATGACTGCAGGCCACACCGGTCAAAATTCTGAAAGAATTACCAAAGAACATAGGGGTGTTTTCGTGAAACTATGACGTGGCTGGATGTGGGAAGAGCAAACCGGAGCTTATTTTATTAATAGTAAACTATGTTAAAATTTTGAAAGAAAGTTGTTACACAAGATGTTAAGAAAAGGAATAGGTTTTCAAGAATTAGGTTTTTGAAAAGGAATAGGTTATGGTTGAATGTAAATCGATGATTAAATCTCTGTTTGAACTTAAAACTTTTTTATAATCAAAATACAACATATCTCATTCCATATTTTTTTTGTATTTTTTAGATCAATTTTCTATTTTTAATTCATTAATTGTGTTTTTAGGATTTAAATTGAAATATGTGAATTTTGAAATGCAAGTGCTAAAATAATAAACAAAAATTTATATAAATTTCATATTCATATTTTTGTGTCAATTTTTTATTTCTTATCGACTAAATTTAATGAAATTTTGAAAAATATATGTTATGACATTCGATCGGTAATGTGGAGCTTAATGATTTTTTAATTCTAAAAAAATAAATAAAGTCTAAAAAATTTGACATTTGTCATGGTGTTATTATTATATGTAGATACTTTGATAAAAATTTGAAAGAACGTCACCACATAAGATGTTAAGAAACTCCAAATTCCCTTAAAAGGAATTAGGTTTTTCAAAAGGAATAGATTATGGTCAAAAGTAAATCGATGGTTAGATCTTTGTTTGAACTTGAAACTTTTTTATAATAGAAATACAACATATCTCATTCCATAGAAAATTTTTGTATTCTTTAGATCCATTTGCTATTTTTAACTCATTAATTGTGTTTCTAGGATTTAAATTGAAATATGTGAAATTTTAACTACAAGTACCTAAAATAATGCACCAAAAATTATATAAAATTCATATTAATATTTTTGTGTCCTTTTCTAGTTCTTATCACTAAATTTAAATAAAATTTGAAAAATCTATGTTACGACACTCGACCGGTAATGTAGAGCTTAAAGGTTTTTTAATTCTAAAAAATAAAATAATGTCTGAAAAATACGAGACTTGTCATGGTGTTATGATATTATTCATATATATACTATGATAAAAAAATTAAAATGTTTGTTTAAAGTTGACATGTAGATTGTTAAGAAATCGGAGATTCTTCAATGAGTAATTAGGATTTAGAGAAGAAATGTGATTGTTGAAAGCAAATCGATGGTTGTTGGGGGGAAATAATCCTGTGAGTCCTACCGTTCGGGGGACTGCTCTGAAGGACAAGATTCAGTGTGTACAAGGTGTGAAGCCTCTTACCGCCACTACGGTACATCGAAGGAAGGAGCCCGAACCCCTGTATTAGCTCCGGGTAAGGTGCATAAGGAGGAGAAGGCTTCGAACCGGGAGCATGCAGTCATCTTGGCTGCTCCGCTACCAGGATGCCTCCTGGAGCCCCTTGCCCCGAAGGGGCGTCGCAAAACGGGACAAGACGTTTGCTTTATCTAAGGGTTCACACGTGGTCTTAACATTTTACCCCTACGGGGCCTTGTGAATAGAGTTCAATATGACAGTTGTAAATAAAGGATAGAGCATTATTTTTCTGTTGGATTTCTATCTATAAATACCCCTCCTTTCTACTGTAATAGGGACATCATTTTTCATGTAATAAGAGACACTTCGAACTGATCTAAGGCTGTTGGCGTAAAAGATTACGCTAACAGGTTTCTGTAGAAAAGAAACTAACAAACGAAGTGTTTGCGAAACAAACTGTTCTAAGCCTCCGAAAGGATAATAGCTTAGAATAGTTCGAAAGTGTGTATTGATTCACTTGTAATCGGTCCCTATTACAGGGTGAAATGGGGGGTATTTATAGGCCTAAACATTAAGGAAAAGACCTATTTACCCCTCTATTACAACCGACATTAAGGAAACTATTCGGTTTCCTTAATAGGGCTAAAATGGTAAAAGACTAATCTAATAGGATAGAAGATAAGTCTTCCATCTTAGCTGGCAGAAAAGATCCTGAAGGGCTTTGGTTCGAAGACATACTTCGAACCAGTGCCTGTCTTCGGGCTTCGAACCAGGTTCTAAGCATCTTCGAAGAAGGTCTTCGAACAATCTTCGAACTAGTTGGCTGTCTTCATGCTGCTTTAGCAATAACCCCGAAGATGAGATATTTTCCCCCAACAAAGGCTATTATCCCGTTTAGAGGCATGGTTCAGTCCACAATCAATCTTTCCAATTAACTAGCCCTCATTCAAACCTGTTAGCGTAATCTTTTATGCCAACAGTGGTATAATATTTGTTTGAACTTATTTTTTTAGAAATCAAAGTACTACATTTATTAATTCATGTAAAAAATTAGTTTTTTTGGTACATTAGCTATTTTTAATTCATTAATTGTGTTTCTAGGATTTAAATTAAAATATATGAAATTTGAACTACAAGTGCCTAAAATAATACACTAAAATTTATAGAAAAATCATATTCATGTTTTAATCAATTTTTTTACTATCCACTAAATTTAAAAAAATGAAAAAATCTAGGTTGCGACACTCGATAGACAATGTGGAGCTTAATTATTTTTTAATTCTTAAAAAACAAAATAAAGTCTAAAAAACATGATACTTTTCATGGTATTATGATATAATACGTAGATGCTATGATAAAAATTTGGTATTTGTCTAGGTAAGTTTACTATTTTTAATTCATTAAGTGTTTTTCTAGAATTTAAATTGAAATAGGTAAAATTTGAACTGCAAGTAGCTAAAATAATGAACATTTATAGTCAATAATTCTTGTACTAACTGATAATTTGGTATACTCGATCGGTACTTTAGAATTTTGAAAAATGTATGAAACGATGAACATTCGATTATGGATTCATTTCAAGTTAAACTAAGTAAACATCTTAATATGTATTCGTATTTGAATTATCTATTTTGTATTCGTATATGAGAATATCAGAATCAGTATTCATATTTAAAATAAAATATGGTAAATAGTGTTATTCGGATTCGTTTTCATCCATATCGGAATCCCTCCCTAAGCTTAAGCTTAAGGTTATTGCACATAGGACGACATTGGTTCAATGTGACGTGAAGCGACAACTTATGTAACCTTTTAAGTCATTCATATCAGCATGCTACTACTGCACTTTATGGCTGCCGGAGCATACTTGCTTCGGCTTAGATAAGATTTATGATGTCTAATACTAATTCTAGACAGTGAACAGCTTGATTATTACTCTACTAATTATTCTGGCCTATGTAACCCACTTTGCGAAATTGACTTCTAGTTGTCCAAGATTGTAAACATTACATGCCGCTGGACAAAATGATATTTACAAAAACGCAAGACTTTGCTGTGAGATGCACTCGAGTGAATTTGATACGATATCATGACTGGCAAACTGAACCTGCTATATACAATTATTATATTCTTCGATCCTTTAAATCTCTCCCAATCTCTGTGCTCTTAGATGGTGTGCTCTCATAGCAGGTTTGCACAAAAACCCTCGTGTTTATCGCTAATTGTGTGGAAGATCGACATCACACTCTCCGTTGTCTTATGTTTTTTACGTCCACGCACTCGTTTCTTGAGATTTTATAAGTGAAGCGAAGAAAATTCGAATATTTGAAGCGCTCTAAAACACAAAATATGAAAGCTTTTGCAAAATGGCCAGCTGCTAGAGTGCTCAGAGCCCATATCCCCTGCCTACCCAATCCCCATTCACCTCCAGCCAACCTTAGCCCGCTCGCCGCATCCTCTGACCTGGCCGCTCGCCGCCTCCTCCCTCGGCATGGCCACATATGCCGGTCGCTCCCTAGCAGGATAGTTCGGGGCATGGTGCTGGAGGCGCTCATGGTTATCGTCGGTGTCCTTTTGCTCCGGTGGCTGCGTCGCTCCACCACCAAGTGGGACCACACCTATGCCATCGCGGAAGCCCTGTTTGGAGAGAAGGTGAGCACCCTACCCAGAGAAATATTTGGATTTGGGAGCATTTAGATGCGGCGGCGCTGACAATTCGTTTGGAAATTTGTTTACAATTTCTGAAGGGAGTAGAAGAAAAGCTTGATTTTTGATGTGTATTACATGTCTTCACAATATTCATGAGACTTTGGGAGTGACTGCTCAGAAGAACACTCCAATTTAGAGGACAACTCTCAGTCTTATGAACATATAAATACAAGTCAAAACAAAGCAGATGATAAGTATGTCGATGAGGAGAAGAAATGTAAGCCCCAACAGTTGAAAATATAGATGTTTATGTACTTCAGAAGAATTTTACCTTTTCAGGCATAGTGACTGTTAGAAAGTTGTGCAATATTTTAATTCCAAGTTTTATTAGGCGGAAAAACTCATAGATGAACAACAATGCATAAATAAATCCTAGCAGGCATTTCATGTACTTAAGGACACACATGCTATCAAATTACATATAAACTACTTACTTGATCAACAGAAGTAGCAACAGGCAGCGCGTATAGGAAGTGGTCAAAGTCAAGGTTCACACGAGCGGTTAGGCAGAAGCGCTGCCCAAAAGCCTAATCGCCGCTCCGTGCATGAGTTCTCTTCAGCAATGATTCAAAGACCTCGCTCTTCTTTTAATCCGGTGCACACAAGAAAGAAAGTTGATGAAGTCTAGGAAACGCAAGAACTCAAAACAGTGGAGTGGAGAAGGAGAAAGAGAGAATGAGGTTCAAAAAACACTCATCAGATTGGACGTCTCTAATCTTTTATAAACAACCATAGTCATGTCAGAATAAAGTTACGAAATTATTACTAGTAACTACTAAATTCGATCATATCACATAAATTTGGCCACAAGTACTAGTAATGGAAGTTTTAAACCGGGCATTCAAAATGACTAGTAACTAAAATATTTATTCTAGTGTTTGATTTTATTCAAATTTCAGTTTTAATCACATTAAAACAGTGCATTTATATACAAATAATGCATACATGAAAGTCTAAAAAATTCGAAATGACTTGTAGTTATTCTTCTACCACGCACGCAGTCGCTCGTCGCAAGTCACAAGTCACGTGGTATCTCACACGAAAAATACGCGAATACGCACATGTGTGTGGATTTAGCCAAGTACTCATGAATTTTCTCTATTTATTAATTAAAGATAACTCCACCTTATAAGTGGGTGTCTATCCCACTAAATAGGCAATATGGTACTAATCATATACACATGCTTTGGAATTAAATAATTGGGCCACCTCATGGGCCAATTTTCAACAATCCCCCACCAATTCCAAAGCAATAAAAAATAAATAAGTTTATAATATTATTGCGTTGAGCTAGTTCATATACCAGAATTTTGGTGAAAGTCCCATTTGGGTTGATCTTACACCTAGATTTAAAATGTTCATATTTTCATATCTAATGAATGGACTAAGCCTTGAATTCATAGATTTTTGTGATAAGACTGCACTTGATAATCAAACTGATACTAGGCTGCCACTAGACTACATTTTAATGGAGCTTTCATGGTCATGCTCCTTGATCTGCTCATGAGTCTTCTTGAGAATGCCCTATTCTCATGAACTACAATCTCACAGTTAGGCTCAAGTAGGTGTATTAATTGTAGGTATCCTGTAGGTCGATACCTATTTCCCTCATTGGACACTAGAATACATTAAGGCTTTAAGCCAACCTTCCATACAATTGAGAGCATGTTTGTTAACACAAAAGTGTGCCCCCGCACTTGGGTCAGTTCGATAATCCAAAAGTGTGCGGATACTTAGAGACAAGCCTAAGCGGAACATGACACTAACGTCGCGTTCCGACTACCCTTAACAGTGGTAAGGGGGGTGGAGTCGCTAGGTAATCAGATCACACAGAAATAATCAAATTAGCCGAAAAGGAATATATTAAATAAGATAAACCAGCAAGCTGACCGGAGCCTGACTGATTCGAACTGTACTGTGCGAAGGGGTTCACCAAAGGGGTACCTTCGACGTCTGGTGCGATGGTTATCGCTGAAGGTAGTCTTCGGCATTCGGACTGATCTGGCCGAAGGCAGGCTCCAAACAGATCTCGACGCGAAATCACCTCCGAACAGCAAGGTTTGGCGCGAAGTCTCTAACACGATAGAATATTCCAACGCAACGCGCTAGAGTGACTTCGTCTGGAGCAAAGTGTAGGCTTGGCGAAGTCTGACGTGACGAAGCCTACTGCGGAGCGTGCTGGCGCGGGGGACGTGGTCAAACTGACAACAGCGTGATGGCCCAGCATGGGTAGTTGAAGCAGTATTTCCACTGAAGGGTGTTTTGATGGCCTCCGAAACTATCTTCCTGGCTCTGTACGCCTCTAGTGAAGGGGCTCCTAGGGTGAAAACCTGCAAATAGAATAGGGATCAAGTGCCAATTCGGCTTGGGGACCAAATCTGTTAAGTGTTGCAGTAGAGGAATGAAGGTATGTACGACCGAAAGTAGCGACCAGAGGGGGTGAATGGGCGCCTAAAAAATTCTTTCGAATCAATGGCCTGATCCCAACACCCAACGCACCTCAACAGACTTAGCAAAGAAAGGTAAACAGATCAACAGAGCCTATAATGATCTAGCCTAATAACGACCGGTGTCCTAATCAAGAAGACACCAACATAGTGCTTAAAGGCAAATTAATAAAGCATTTAAAACATGAACGAATCAAGCTCCACAAAAATAGATCATCACAGAGAATTAATTTGAGTGCACGTAAAATGAAGAGTCTTACTGTTCAAGGTTGTCTCCTGTTAGATACTTGTTGAAGCCTGTGAACATGCGAAGCCTGAATTTGTCGAAGTCCGTGCAGTAGTTCAGCGAAGTGTGTAACTGTCGAAGCCTGCTTCGAAAATACCTTACCGAAGTCGAGGACTGATGAAAAACTTCGAATCAGAGCCTTCGAAAAAAAAAGCTAGCAACTGAAGTGGGACCCACACAACAGAAATGATGCTAGGCAAAAAGAAGCACTCTGCAGCACACTTCGAGCGAAGCCAACAAAGAAACAAGCTTCGAACAAAACACAACCTGAGATTGTGTTAGCAGCGAAGCCTACCAGCACATGCAGAAAGCTTTGAATCCTCTATACACATCAGCGAAGTGTACGTTGATATACTTCAAACCGAAGTATGCTTCGAAAGAAACAAACTACGCTGCCAAGCTTCACTTTGTCAGATCGAAGCCAACTTAGCACAGAGCAAAACAAACTTCCCTCCAGACTTCGCTAAAAACCAAAACTGCTGTGAAACCCAAACCCCGTGCACACACACTGGCGAGGAATGCTCCGATATTTTTCTTGCAGAACTTCGCACCTATGCTGCCTATGACCGAAGGCTACTGCAGCTGTCACAAAATGTGGGTCCCGTGCGTAGCTCCTATGGCTAAAGCCACCATACACAGCAGGGGCTAGCAACGCAAAACCCCGTGCAAAGCTGATAGCCTTGCAGTGCTAGTGAACTTACAACACTAGGCCAAGAAAATGTAGACTACATCTACACGAATAGGTGCAAGCCACCTGATAGACAACTCGAGCAGAATAAAAATTGCTGCTAGCGCAACTGCGGAAGAGACATCACGGGCTGACAGCAAAATAGTACTGGTGATACTACTAAAGACCGAAAATCATCCCACGCAGAATCATGATGCAAACAAAAACTCCACGAGGAATAAAATAAGCAGATGACAGGGAATAACTTCAACAAACCATTAACTATTTCAGGCAGACATCAAACCAGGCACACATAACGAGGGAAATAAGTAAGTAAGTCCACAGCGATGCCCGATGACAGAGATTGGAAGAATAAAACCTGAATAAAACGCGAAGAACAGAAGGCCTCTAATGGCGGCGGCACTCCCACAGAGACAAATAGAGAAAAAGCCAAAAAAGACCCAAGCTTTAGTGGAAGTAAACTTGATTTCAGAATGGGTAACCCTAACCCTAGGGATTGGGGCCCTATTTATAGGCAGCCCAATAGCCTAGGAAAATACCAAAAGACCCTTAGGATTTATACAGACGTTGAAATAAAATGGAAAAGATCAAACTGCCCTTAGGATATTTTTATAGACTCGACTGACTAACTGTGGGCCTAAGGACAAAATAGTAAACTCCTAATTACAGATGACTTATCCTGAAGCGGAGCTTTCGTAGCGACTACGGCTTCGCCTCAGAACGGTCCGATCCGAGATCAGCGGTTGTCAGTTTTGTGCCGAAACTGACAAAGCGTCCACCAACTTTGCACTAGGTACCCGGATTGGGCCGGCCCGATTCCGCAGCTCTCTCAGCCCGGCAATCGCTCGCCGCCCGTGTACCTGAGTCAATCCTGGTCAATAGCCCAGTGGATCCTCTGCTGCTCCTAGCCCATGTACCTAGATTGGGCCAGCCCGACTTCCCGGCCCCTCTTCCCGACAGTCGCTCGCTGCCCGTGTACCTGAGTCACATGCGGCCCAGACACAGTAGGTCTTCTCTTCTCTTCAGTCCTCTTTGACAATGACTCATCACATCTGGAGCCATGAGGCCCACTCTCTTCAGCATGGATCCTCAAGGTAGCAATTTGTTACTGGGAAACCAAGTTGAAATGTGCCTTGGTTTCAAGTCTGTGATGAGTGATTGTGTTGAGTGATTGACAAGGTTCCTTCTCTGGGCGAAGGGGTCCCTCTGAAGGGGTTCATACGTGTTTGCTGAAGGGTGCTGATTTAGGTGGCTGCAGCTCTGCAGTGGAGCGTGTCTGTCGGTGGGGTCCAGCAGAGCACGATGAATTGGTGGTACTAAAGGGTTCGGTACTTCGGACGGTACACCATAGTGTGTACCGAAGGTTGTTTACCGGAGAGGTCTCCAGGGTACTGGAAACACTTGTCTGTTTATCGGTGGTGCACAGGTGACTTTAGAGGCGACGAACGGTTCACAGCAAGTAAACCTAGGTAAAGTGAGAGGCTTGATGCCAAGCGAGCGGGGAGCTCGGTCACGAAGGCTGCGTAGGGTCGAGGTCGATCCTCGGGTCAAGGTGCGCTAGGCAAAGACAGAGAGTGCAGAGGGTGGCTCTGGCTGAAGGTACCCCGAGGCAAAGTCCTCGGAGGCGAGGCACTTCAAAGGGTGCTCCGGACGGAGTGACTTCGAAGTATGGTGGACGAAGTCCTCAGCATTGAGGTAAGGTGTTTGTTGGGGGAAAATATTCCATCTTCAAGATTATCGCAGCAACAAGATAAAGACTAGTGATTAAGATGAAGATGTCCGATATATAATTTTGGAGATGCATCCAGTCAAGTTCGAAGTATGATGACGAGCTCTAGTTCGGAGTACATCTTCGAACATGGATTCTTCTAGGAACCTCTTTGCCAGCTAAGATGGAAGACTTTTCTTCTTTCTAACTAGATTAGTCTTTTACCATTTTAGCCCTAATAAGAGTACCGAATAGTTTCCACTATGTAGGTTGTAATAGAGGGGTAAAAAGGTCTTTTCCTTAATGTTTGGGCCTATAAATACCCCCCATTTTACCCTGTAATAGGGACCGAATACAAGTTATTCAATATACACTTTCGAACTATTATAATTTATTATCCTTTCGGAGGCTTAGAATAGTTTCTTTCGCAAACACTTCGTTTGTTAGTTTCTAATCTTCAGAAACCTGTTAGCGTAATCTTTTACGCCAACAGTTGGCGCCATCCGTGGGGAACTTAGTCCAAGAAACTTCGTTCTCTACCAACTTCTTACACCATGCCTCCTAAGCGGAGCGCAACTGGTAACCCTGTTCGGAGGTCCCCTCGGACCTCCGGAGTGATATCTCCAGAAACAGTTGAGGTGGAGGACCTTCGACGTTCCCTCCACCTCAAACTCCGGAAGGGATTCCCATTCCTCGAGCATACGAAGTTCCTCCACCAACTCCATCTATACTTCGGCCACCCGGAGTTCCTCTTCCACCTCAAGTTCCACTCCGAACCGATCCTTACAGTTCTCAAGACCCGGAAGATCCTTTCGGAGGAGATGAAGACAATCTTGGTGATATGGCCGCTCAAATGGCCAGTCTCCAAGCCGAAGTAGCAAGATGGCGGCAAGAAGCTGCAAATAGGCTTCGCTCTCAAGCCATCCCAGTTATTCCTGAAGTGCCTGAAGACGACGAACATATCTATCTTGAAGCCCCGGAGAATGCCTCCTTTGATACAGAGTCTCCGCTGCATCCTGAACTGCAAAAAGTTCGCTTCGACCCGAAGTTTAAGACTTCGAAGCTTTGCAAGTATGCCGGAGATGAAGATCCTGGAGAATTTGTCTGATCTTATGCTTTGGCAATTGAAGCCAGTGGAGGAGTGCGGGATACCATGGCAAAATGTTTCCCCCTGGCTCTTCAAGGAGTAGCTTTGCGATGGTTCTGGTCTTTAAAACCAAGATCAATCAGTTCATGGGGGCAATTGAAGAAAAAGTTCGGGAGTAACTTCCAGGGCACCTTCGTGCCTCCAATGTCGACGGGAAGTCTTTTCCAGGTGAAGCAGCTCCCTAGAGAAACCTTAAGACAATACTTCAAGCTCTTCGCTCATACGAAGTCGCAGATCCGAGGGTTAACTACGTCTTCAGTAGTTGACGCAGCTCGGGAAGGAGTCATTCATCCAGGCCTCCTTGATAAACTTCACCGGAAAAGCATATCTTCTGTTTCTCAGCTGATGTCCTATTTTGAAGAATATGCAAGGTCAGAAGAGGGCTGGCTTCGGAGAACTGCAGCTACTCCATCCATACTACAGGAGGTAAAATTGGAAGTGAAAACTTCGGCACAGCCGCAAGGACCTGTCTTCGAAGCTCAGCATGATAGGAGAAGGGGGCAAAAGCATCCTCGTTCAGAAGTTCTGAACATTGCACCTCCGCAAAAGTTTGCCCAAAGAGCTCCATAACCTTCAGGAAGTAAAACCAGCAGTTGGAGGCCTCCAGGGAAATCGGCCGGAAAAGGCCAAACTTTCTTTTGTTGCATTCATGGTGAGAACCGAAGTCACGGAACTAACGCGTGCAAGGCTATACTTACTCTGAGAGGAGAGTATTTAGAGAGAACTTCGGATTGATGTACTACTGATCGAGTTCAAGCCGAAGTGCGTCCAGAGCCTGTCCAGGCTGTGGCGTGAATAGAGAACTTCGATCCAGCAAAGCGCCCTCCGGTGGTCAATGTTATGCCACCTCCGAAGCAGGAAGAAGGGCAAGACCGAGGAAAAAGAGTAGTCCTCCCAATCTCTAGAGGAGGGACTCTCGGAAGCATGTCAAAAAGGCAGAGAAGAGAGTATGTCAGAGAAGTGGGGCATATTGGAACTTCGTCGTCTGCAGCTGCTATGCCTGAATGGTCCCATGTACCAATATCTTTTTCTGCAGAGGATGCAGCTGGCATTAAATTTCCACATGCAGACCCACTTGTCATTACTGCTGACATTGCAGGAACTGAGGTTCGAAGAGTGCTAATTGATGGAGGGAGTTCGGCAGACATTATTTTTGTTCAAGCCTTCGATCAATTATGCATCTCCAGAAAGCACCTTTTTCCAGCGGCTCGTCCTTTGCAAGGCTTCGCAGGACCTCCGCTTGATGCACTCGGCCAAATTGGCCTGGAAGTTACCTTCGGAGAAGGATTGTTAGCCAGGACAGAGGAAGTAATCTTCAACGTCGTGGATGCTCCATATGCCTACAACGTCATCTTCGGAAGAGGCATGTTAAATCAGTTCGGAGCTATGGCACACCACAATTACTTGTGCATGAAGATGCCCACACAAGCGGGAGTGCTCACTATCTTCAGAGATCAAGCTACCGCCCGAAGAGCGGAGTATGGTCACGGCCCTCCTATTGATCCAAGACAAGTGAATAGTGTGAAAGATAATCAAGAAAAATTTTCTGCTCCTAGCGAATCTTCGAAGAAATCCTTCCCAAGACCAAGTCCTGAAGGAGAGATTACAACGAAGGTTATTGTTAAAGATGGTAAAGAATATTCAATTCAATTTGGTAAAGATTTACCTCTAGAAGTTGCTACCTCCTTGGAAAAAGTAGTTTAGGAGAATTTAGATGTCTTTGCTTGGTTTGATGAAGACATCACCGGAGTCAGTCGGGATATTATTGAGCACAGTTTACTTGTAAACCCGAAGGCCCGGCCTGTTCGGCAAGGACTCCGAAAAATGTCTGCAGAAAGAGCTGTTCTTGCCAAAGACGAAGTTGAAAAATTGCTAAAGGCTAGGATTATCAGAGAAGTGGCTCACACAGAATGGTTAGCCAACCCAGTCTTCATCAGGAAGAAATCCTCCGGGAAGTGGCGCATGTGCATTGATTTCACATCCTTGAATAAAGCATGCCCTCGTGACCCCTACCTCATGCCCCGAATTGATCAATTGGTCGACTCCACTGCAGGTTTGGAGTTATTAAGTTTCCTTGACGTGTACTCCGGTTATCATCAGATATGGTTGAAACGCGAAGATGAAATCAAGACAAGCTTCGTAACTCCTTCAGGAGTCTTCTGTTATGTAAGAATGCCATTTGGCTTAAGAAATGCCGGGGCTACTTTTTCGAGGTTAGTTGCTAAAGCTCTAGGTCATCAATTAGGTCGTAATGTAGAGGCCTATATGGATGATATTGTAATAAGGAGTGCTTTAAAGCACCAACATAGCCTAGACTTAGCAGAAACATTTAATAGCCTTCGGGCATGTGGAATCCGTCTTAACCCCGAGAAATGTATCTTCAGAGCTAAGGCTGGGAAGCTGTTAGGGTATTTAGTTTCAAGCAGAGGGATTGAAGCTAGCCCTACTCAGATAACTGCGCTACAGAAGATGGCTCCTCCAGAGAATTTAAAGCAAGTGCAAAAGCTGACTGGTCGTCTGGCAGCACTTAGCAGGTTTTTGGCAAGGTCTGCGGAGAGAAGTTTGCCCATCTTTAAAGCATTGAAAGGGTCCGAAGATTTTGCATGGACACCGGAGTGTCAGAAAAGCTTCGAAGATATTAAAGAGTATCTCAGTAATCTTGCTACACTCACGGTGCCTACTACGGACGAAACCCTACTCCTTTACCTTGCAGCTACAGGCTCTGCTGTCAGCGCAGTCCTTGTCAGAGAAATGGATTTCAATGGAAAGTTGGTACAAAATCCAGTTTATTTTGTGTCTGAAGCATTGTCAGGAGCAAAGACAAGGTATTCCGAGCTCGAAAAGTTCACTTATGCTCTGATAATGGCTTCGAGGAAATTGAGACATTATTTTTTGGCTCATAATGTAATTGTACCAACTTCGTATCCTTTGGGAGATATGCTCCGACGTAAAGATTCCACTGGAAGAATTGGGAAGTGGGCAGTTGAACTAGCACCCTTCGGCATATCCTTTCTGGCAAGGACAGCAATCAAATCGCAAGTCTTAGCAGATTTTGTAGCAGAATGACCTCCCCCTGCAACATGGGTGCCGGAGAAGTCAATTGAAGGAATTTGGACTGTTTTTTCTGATGGGGCTTTCCAAGCATCCAGAGCAGGTGTTGGAGCAGTTTTAATTTCGCCTTCAGGGCAAAGAGCAATGTACTCCGCAAGACTCAACTTTAAGTCTACCAATAATATAGCGGAGTATGAAGGGATTTTACTGGGACTCCGAAAAGCACGTGCTCTAGGGGCTACAAGAGTTGTTATAAAGACAGATTCTCAAATAGTAGCAGGGCACGTAGATAAAAGTTTTCAAGTTCGGCATCCACAACTTGCAAAGTACTTAGAAGAAATCCGTAAGATCGAAGCACAATTCAAGGGTATTTCCATTCGGAGTATACCAAGAGCAGAAAATGTGCAAGCAGACATCTTAGCAAAAGCTGCAGCCGGAGCTATGGATATACCAGAAGAGGCTTTTTATGAGGAGCTCAGTACACCTTCGGTGCCACAAATTCCCTCCGCTGAGATTCTTTGCATTTCAAGTACAGATTGGAGAAATTCGATCATGGAACTTTTGCAAGGAGGAGCAAATTCGTCTGAAGAGCCACAATTTTCAAGATTGAAACTCAGAGCCAGGAATTATCAAATAATCAACGGTATTTTATACAAGGCCGGAGTATGTTCCCCTTTACTCCGATGTATATCCCAAACCGAAGGCCAAGATATTCTTCGAGAAATTCATGAAGGGCTTTGCGGTAGCCATCTAGCCCCTCGAGCTTTGGCAGGAAAAACACTTCGCCAGGGGCTTTATTGGCCTACGATAGTAGCAGATGCGGAGAACTTAGTCCGCACATGCCAAGGATGTCAGTGGATGGGCCGACGGAGTCATCGCCCACCAACAGCTCTTCAAGTTATTGCTCCGGTATGGCCCATGGCCAGATGGGGTATGGATTTAATTGGTCCCTTTCCAGTAGCTAAGGGAAATTTAAAGTTCGCAGTGGTAGCTATTGAATATTTTTCTAAGTGGGTAGAAGCAGAGCCCTTAACAGCTATCACTTCGAACAATGTACAAAAATTCTTTTGGAAGAGTATCATTTGCCGGTTCGGAGTGCCTAGACAACTCACAGTTGATAATGGAACACAGTTCGATGCAGAACCTTTCAGAAAGTTCTGCGAAGATCTAGGCATCCAGTTATGTTTTGCTGCAGTCAGACATCCTCAGTCTAATGGAGCTGTAGAAAGAGCCAATGGAAATATTTTGTCAGGGCTAAATCGAAGGATAGTAGGATTGGCAAAAGGACCGTGGACCGAAGAACTTCCGAAGATTTTATGGTCCATTCGAACTACGCAAACAAGGTCCACAGGTTTCACTCCATTCAGATTGCTATTCGGAGATGAAGCTATGACTCCAACGGAGCTCAAAGGAGGATCACTTCGCAGCACCGAACCGGAGATTGAAGGAGAAAGACAAGCTTCGCTGGATTTAACAGAGCAGACAAGACTTCGAGCTGTAGCCAATTTATCAAAGTATCATCAGCAGACGAAGGCTTGGTTTGACCCGAAGGTTAAGATCAATGAGCTTAGACCGGGTCATGTCGTTTTACGAAGCATCATAGCACCAGGAAAATTAGGAAATAAATGTGAAGGTCCATACTTAATTGTTCGTTCAGGACGTCCTGGCTCTTCTAAATTAGCTAATTTGGAAGGTGAAGAGTTAGCGCATACTTGGCATGCGGAGCACCTAAAGCGATACTTCGCATAGGGGCTCCTTGTATTCATTTGTAATCATCCTCCGAATTAATAAAGCATATGGTTCAGATAGTGCCTACCCCTCATAAACTTCCAGCTTCCGAGTGGACGCACTGGAACCGTGAAGTTGACCGAGAGGGAAGTGTTATTAATTTGAATCATATTTTCGGGCTTTGAACCATTGGTTCAAAGTTTCCGACGTGGGGGCTGACATAATCTGGAGTCCAAGCCACCGGCTTGTAGGCATCCGTAAAAGAGCCCAAAACCACATCATACGGAGTCCAAGCCATCGGCTGGTAGACATCCGTAAAAAGAGTCCAAGGAGACCAAATCATGCGGAGTCCAAGCCACCGGCTTGTAGACATCCGTAAAAAGAGTCCAAAGAGACCAATGCAAACTCCAAACCACTGGTTTGACAGAATTCGCAAAAAAGAGCCGAAGGAGGCCAAAACAAAACAGAGTTTGAGCCATGAGCTTCGAATGTCTGTTAAGAAAGTCCAAAGTGACAAATTATCTAAGACACTAAAGTGTCTGGAAAGTTATCTCAAGTGATTTCTTTCAAAAACAGAAGGTACTAAGTTGCCATTCTTTAGACTACAAATAGTCGAAGACATTTTATAAGATTTTAAAAGATCTTTAAATTACTGAGGGGCTCTGAACCCCCAAAATTGCATTCCTAAGTTTTTCTTTGTGCTTAACCATCTTTGAATACAGTTCGAAATTGCACTCCTAAGCTAAATATATTTTTCCTCCTTTTGTCAAAATTCCATTCATCTCACACAAATCAGAATGGATTAAATCTAATGGTGCCAAATTCTTTTCAATCTCTAATCTCTTAAAAGGTTTTCAAGGTTGTTTAGCTTGGACACAAGATTGGCACTTAGATCATTTGAGTATTTCACATTTTGGAATTAATTTTAATCTAGACATTCTAGCAATACTATCAAATCCAATATAACAGAAATAAGAATGCCAAATACTAGCCAAACATTATTCAAACCAGTAGCAATATTTATATTATTTTACAAGACTCCAAGGTAGTTAGGCGAAATAAGCCTCCACTCTCATATCCTTTTCCCACAAAAGAACAAAACCTGGGCATTACAATTTTATTTGACTTAAAGACTAGCTTATAACCATCCCTACATAAGAGAGAACATCTAATTAGGTTCTTGCTTATTATTGATCCATGTTGTACATTCTTCAATTGAACGGTTTTTCCTGAAGTAAGCTTCAGAACCACCATACCAACACCAAGAATAGAAGCACATGAGCGGTTTACCATTACGACGGAGGAAGCCCCGACTACCTGATAAGAAGAAAACAAGGAGACATCAGAACACACATTAACATTTGCACCAGTGTCTGTTGGGGAATGGTGAAGCTACGCTAGCTGGCAATTTCAAAAATTTCACCCAAAGCCCAAGAACCATGCCCATGCGGGATCATAGATCAGTACCTTCTAGCACAAGACACGCTAGGTGCAGTAGAAGAAGATGTCGAGGAAGCGCGTCCTCACTGATCCATGCCTCGCTCCGGCCATTCCCCGATGATCCAATCGACGAAGATGATGAAGGTGTTCATTTGAATAAGTCCACGAGTGTCGCTATTGGGGCAACACCTCCACTATATACACACGTACAGGGATGGGATCCTCCCACATCGGCATGATACCACCTCTCATGAGAAATGGGAGATTCCTCAATCTTAACTTTTGAGATCAAAAAAGGGAGGAGAGGAGTTCTTGGTGGCTAGGTCTAAACTATCAATTACTTGAGTTCCAAGACCTCCTCCTCATCTCTTTATATAAAGGTAAAAGCCCCGGGTCTCCAATAATTCAAAACCAACAAATTAGTTTCAATCAATTCGAGACCCAACAAATCCAATCTATTATGACCGCATCGGAACTTCCGATTCAATATCGGAACTTCTGATACCTCCTATTGGAACTTCCGATCTGTTTAATTTTTCCCGATATGCATTGGAACTTTCAGTTTCAACTCTTCGTGTCTAATTAGAAATTATCGGAACTTCCGATACCATATTGGAACATTCGATTTGACCTCTATGTTTCGTAAACAATAAATTATTAGAACTTTCGATACCATATCAGAACTTTCGATTTGAGCTCTCTGTTTCCAATTCAGAAAATAATCGAAACTTCTGATTCTAAATAGGAACTTCCGATTTAACCAGAATTTTCTTAGGAACTGTTCCTTCAGTGTCAACCCACTAATCAATGGATTGACTAGCTAAGAAAATAATAGGAGGATTACCGTACCCTCCTGAACCAAAGGCTTCGCCTATGGTGATGTTCACGTTCTTTTTGTCTTTGTGGTGACGACAGTCTTTGGCCATATAATTATTTTTGCCAAACACGAAATAGGTGATGTCCTTCAAGTCCCTTTTCTCAATCTTCTTCTTCTTAAAGCTAGTTGTCTTGTTTGGTTTAGGAGTCTTGTTCTTTTTGTAATTGCTTTTCTTCTGAATAATGTTAGCATTGCTCTAGTTCTGGTTTGAAGTACTTGGTGCATCTTTCTCTCTTGCCTTCTCTTCCGCATCAAGGGCAACAATGAGATCCTCAATAGAGATCTCCTCCCTCTTGTGCTTTAAGCTTGTGGCAAAATCCCGTCAAGTTGTAGGAAGTTTGGCAACAATTGCCGCTGCCACAAACTATGAGGTAGAGCACATCCCAAGTGCACAATATTGCCAACAAGTAGCTTAAGGTTGTGTGTTTTCTTAACTACCGACTTAGCACTATCCACGTTGTAGTTGAAGAATTGCTCACACACGTACAACCAATGACCAGCTTCAACCTCTGCGTACTTTAACTCTAAGGCATGCCACAAATCCGTGGTAGACGTGCAGTTCATATACACATCATATAGTTGATCTGCCAAGATGTTGAGAAGGCAGCCAAGTGCGGTATCATTCGCACCCTCAAACTGCATGGTCTAATCCATCATAAATGGGTACATTGGGTGAATCAACCACCACAAACACAAAGACATGAGCCAAAATTTGTCCCTTGTCTGCCATCTATGAAATTTCTCACTAGAAAACCTCTCAGGTTTCATGGCATCAAAAACACCAGCCATTGCTTCTGATGAACAACAATGCATGAAGAAATCCTAGCAGGTATTTCATGTACATAAGGACACACATATTGCCAAATTATATATAAACTACTTACTTGATCAACAGAAGTAGCAACAGACAGCACATACATGAAGTAGTCGAAGTCGAGGTTCACATGAGCGGTCGCACAGAAGCGCAGCCAAAAAACCTAATCGCCGCCCCATGTAGGAGTTCTATGTGGCAATGGTTTGGAGATCCCGCTCTTCTTTTAATCCAGTGCACGCCGGAAAGAAAGTTGATGAAGTCTAGGCAAAGTAACAACTCAAAGCAGTGGAGCAGAGAAGGAGAAAGAGAGAATGGGGATCAAAAAGCAATCTTCATATTGGATGTCTCCAATCTTTTATAGACAACCATAGACATGCCAGAATAAAGTTACGAAATTATTACTAATAACTGCCAAATTCATATCACATAAATCTGGCCACAAGTACTAGTAACAAAAGTTTTAAATCAGTAATTCAAAATGACTAGTAACTGGAACATTTATTCTGGCGTTTGTTGGCTATTCAAATTTTAGTTTTAATCACATCAAAATAGTGCATTTAGATTCAAATAATGTATACATGAAAGTCCAAAAAATTTGAAATGACTTGGAGTTATTCTACTACCACACACGTAGTCGCTCGTCGCAAGTCACAAGTCACGTGGTATCTCTCACGTGAAAAATATGCGAATACGCGCGCACATGCGTGTGGATTTAGGCAAGTTCTCATGAATTTTCTGTATTTAATAAATAGAGACAACTCTATCTTAGTGGGTCTCTATCCCACTAAAAAGGCAATATGGTACTAATCACGTACACATGCTTTGGAATTAAATAATTGGGCCACCTCATGGGCCAATTTTCAGTAGTGACATCAATCAATGGCCAGATTTCAATTGGTCAAGGTTTTAGCCCAATGAATAAAGTTTGCTCTTCAACTACAACTATTCTTCCTGTTGATACTCAAAGGGTCCAAGCTACTAATTCTTTCACTGAAATAAACTTTCAATTTCATCAAATGGTAAGCCCTAAGCCCAAAGTTTTCTTAGCATTCGTGTCAAAGAGAAGAAGATTAGTTTCTTGTAAGAATGAGAGAACTGGATGTAGAAACACTATTAACAATAGAAGACATCATAGGAAGCAAGTCTACACCCCACTACAACAGAATGTGTTTGGTGCAAACGAAGCATGCATAGGGGCTATGCCAGTAAACTGAAGCATATTTGACTTCAATACACCAATCCTCGCAAAATTCCCAAAAGTTGTTGCCGGTAAATTGGGTCCCAAGATATGTAATAATCTGATGGCAAACTCCATACTAGTAGACTATGCCTTGGATAAATTCTGTGACATTTCTAGTTGTACTTGTTCTCAGGGGCATGACTTTTATCCACTTGGTGAATTTGCTGATGGCCACAAAAAGATGATAATAATCCTGGGGGGCCTTTGGAAAAGGTCCGACCACGTCAAGTTCCCAACATGCGAATGACCATGAAGCCATGATGGTTTGGAGAGCTTGAGCAGAGAGATGATGTTATTTGGTCAAGAATTGACATCCTTGGCAGTTGCGGACAACTAACTTGGCATCTTCATTGGTTGTCAGTCAGTAAAAACTCAACCTAAAGGCTTTGCCAACTAGTGTCTAAGCGCTAGCATGATTCTCGCAAATTCATGAGTGTACCTCTTTGAGTATTTTTGACCCTTTTACTTTGATGACACACTTCATAAGTACTCGAGTTGATGCTGTTCTTTTATATAATTCTAATCCTATCATAACATACCGCTTACTCCATCTATAAAAATGAATTGCTACATATTTGTCTTCGAGAATTTTAGCAGTGAGGATAAAATCAATAATTGGTTGTCACCAATCTTCTTCATTATTGGTAACGACCAACACAGATGGAGCTTGCATGAACTCCGAAGGTTGATCTTCATCAAGATGAATTGAAGGCTTCAGAAATTCTTGGAGGAAAACCCCTCTTGGCATAGAAGCTCTTGACAAACCAAGCTTGGCCAAGAAGTCAGCGACCAAGTTATTGTCCCTAGGGATGTGATGAAACTTGAGGTCACTAAACTTGTCTTCTAGTTTGTGGATCTCCTTGTAGTAAGCATCCATATTCTCATTGGTGTAGGACCAATCTTTGTTGACTTTGCTGATAATCAGCTTGGAATCTACATATACCATTAACCTTTTGACCCCAAGGGAGATGGAGATGCGCAGACCATTGAGAAGAGCTTTGTACTTAGCTGCATTGTTAGACGCCATAAATAATAGCTAAAGAGCATATTTTAATTTTAACCTTGGGGGAATATGAAAAGGATTCATGCTCCTACTCCATCTTTGCTGAGCGAGATGTCGAAATACATGATCTAATGCTCTTGAGAATCACTAGTCGGAGGAAGCTGAATTTCAGTCCATTGCCAACAAAATCGGTGAGAGCTTGAGACTTGATGTTCACATGAGGCTTGAAGTCGAGGGTATATTTACCTAATTCAATGGCCCACTTTATGATCCGACCAATCACATCTCAGTTCCGTATAATATCATCGAGTGGAAATTTAGTGATGACCTCCACCGAATGAGCTTCAAAATATTGCTAGAGCTTCCGGCCGGTGATGAGGATGGTGGACAGGAGCTTCTAGACCCTATGGTATCGAACTTTTGATAGTCCAAGTACCTTATATATGAAATATACTCACTTTTGAATCAAATAGGCATGTCCTTCCTCTAGGCGCTCGATGACCATGATAGTGCTGACAACGTGGATTGTGGCGATAATATAGAGAAGCAACGTTTCACCGGGAGTCGGTGCGACCGACATTGGCAGAGAGGAGAGAAATCTCTTGAGGTGTTGGGGAATAGAGGAGCTATGCTAGCCGGAAAATTCAAAATTTCCTCCCTAGGCCCTAGGCTCATACGCGTGTGAGATCATAGATCTGTACCTTCTAGCACGAGACGCGCTAGGTGCAGCGGAAGAAGATGTTGGTGCAGCGCGTCAAGCCTCTCCTCGCTTCGTCCTTGCCATCCTTCGCCAATCCGATCAATGAAGACGACGTAGTCGTTCGAATGTAGATGTCAACGAGCGTCTCTATTGGAGCAATGCCTCCATGGAGTCCACACGTATAGGTATGGAGTACCTCCCACGACAGCATGCTAGCACCGTACGTGAGAGACAGTGATCCTTGACCTCAATGTTTGAGATCAAGAAAGGAAGGAGAGAACTCTTGGGTGGCTAGGTCTAATCTAGGCTTGTTGCTTGTTCCAAGATGTCCACCTCCTCTACTTTTGTAGGGATGAGAGCCCCCTAGTCATGCTCATCCCGAAAGCCTCAAAACCATAACAGATCTAATCTGTTCGGCCACATCGGAACTTCTGATCCTCGATCAGAACTTCCGATAGGGTGTTTTAGGTCTCCCGATATAGTACGACACACAATAGATTCAATCTATTATCGCCCACCTCAAAAATTCTGATACCATATCAAAACTTCTGATCAGTACAAAATTCCCCGATTCTGAATTGGAACTTCTAGCTAGTCGGAACTTCTGATACCATATCGGAACTTCCGATACCAGGGTCTGAGAAAATTTTATTATGATCTTAAGACCAAGATATATTTTTGAGAAGTTTTAAAATTTTTAGAACCTTTACAAGTAGCCCATAATTTTTAAACTAATTTCAACAATTATTTTTATTCAAAAATACATTTTAAACAGTATTGGGCCACACACTCCCTTTCTCTCCCCTCAAGATGGCCTAGCGTGCTCAAGCCCCACACCCCTCAGTGACACGTGAGTCCCACCCATCAGTACCCCCTCCCTCTCTCCGCACGCGCGGGTCCGAGCCTGACCCCACCTGTCACTAACCCTCTCAGCCCGCACCCGCCCATTGACAAGGTGCCCCCTTGTCAGCGTAGACCGTTGTTGTGCACGCGCCCGCACCCGCCCGCTGATAGTGGCCCCCACTGTCAACTTCGTGTTCCCCGCGTCACCGTCGCCCCCAAATTTTTCGGCCGACACCCTAAGTCGCCAAATCCACCTCTGCCACACCCCTTTCCTCGAATTGATGGCAGAATTGAAATCCCGTTAATCTCGTGACCATTTCCCCCAATTACCCGACGCGTAATCGCCCCAAGATCACCGGAGTTCATGCATGGAAGGTTCGACATGAAATATGGAAACCCCTTTCCATGTTTTCTCTTACCATCTTTACTGCCGGCACCCCTATAAGATCCCGCGGCCACCGCCACATTCGGTCCTTATGAAAAATTGTGACCCCAGGGCTTTCCGATCGCTCTACCGTGCCAATTAGTGCCACCCCCTGTTCTGCCTCCAGCCGCCACTCGTCGTCGTTGGAGTCCGCAATCCACCACACCGACGACCCTGCCGTGTTCCTTGGACCACCCCCGACACCGGCCACCTATCCGTCACCGTCGAAGCCCACCGAAGCGCCGTCCCGCCGTCGACCCGAAGCTTCATTGCCGCCTCGCTCTTCGCCGACCATGCCCCGATGACCTCCGAACACCATCTCCGATACCTCAGTGTTCACCATGTTATTCTGGTTCCATTTCCATACATAGGTCCAGCTGTTGGTTGACGCCGTCACCGCTGTAGCGACCGTCGCCTCCCTACCATCGCTGGAGACGAACGACACATGCCATCCCGTATCACGTGTGCTGGATCAAACCAGGACTGCTCAATCCAAGCTGAACGGCCACGATTAAATCGCCGGTCAGTTTAATCTGGTTCGTTCATTTTGTTCGAAGTGGTATCGCGCGATCTTGGCCATCCGATTCCACTTAAACCTCCTCGCACGTACTGTGGCCACTCGATCTCGATCCGATGGTCGATCTTGATCTAGCTCAAATGCACATTGCGCGGGTTCACAGTGGACCTAGCTCACCGTGGACCGGCGACTGTTTTAGGATTTAAAATAAATTCTAGAAATTGATTTAAACTTCAAAAATCCATAACTTCTTCAAATTAACTCCAAATTTTACCATTCAAATTTTAGAAAATTTATCTTTTTATTCTCTACATTCTTAGACAATTTAGTTGACACTAGTTAGATGCCTGTACTTCATAACAGAACATTATTTTGCAAAGGGTCTTTGTGCAAAATTTATGTTTTTACATGCTTTTTCAAAAATCTAAGTGTTTTTACACAAAATTCGTACATCCGCGTAAAATATATAAATTAAAAGACTGAAATACAAAAATATATTTTTCTTTTTTCTTTTTTTCTTATTTTTTTGTTTTTCTTCATTCCTTTTTTTCTCTCACACAGTGCGCTCGGGTGGGGCTGCATGCATGCGCCTTTCGTATTGCATGCAGACGGTTGGAGGCGTAGGTGCTCGCGTCGGGCTGCTGCATGCGTGCGCGCGAGACGAGTGCGGGTGAAACGATGCGGACGGACGACCGACTAGCCGCTTTATATTAGTTAAGATGTTTTTACTGTTTATTATTCAAAATAAAACCAAGAGCATTATTTTAAACTTTAAAAATTAATATTTTCCCCACTTTAACTCCAAATTTCATCATTTCAATTTCAAAAAGTCTCTCTTTTATTTTTCTAGAACTTTAGCCAATTTAATTGAAATGATTGTACTGTTTATTTTATTATGTTTAAATTGTTTGTTGTTCTCGTTTTGCGAGCTGCAAAGATTACGATGCCGCCGAGGAGCCGGAGTACTTCCCAGAAGTTCCACCATCTCTCATTGCCGACCAAGGCAAGTCTCCACACTAAATTTTGAGCATATTGAACCTAGTTTTTTTTAAAATATCGCTAAAACTCGTAGGTTATAAATGCATTAGTCAAATTAAGAGCCTTACATTATATTTATTTAGATCCCCGACCTTGAAGTGCAAACCCAAGCCATGCTATTGAGCCTAAAAACCCTTGTCACCATAATAGTATTATTATTAGATAGTGTCCAATGTATCGACACAACCACTATCGGATAAAAACGAGTCGTAGAGATTTTGATTCTATTATATGATCCCCCTGATTTCTCTCACCCTTGGAATTCTTTTGGTTATGGATTTTTGGGTTTAGTATGTTAGCATGGTGGGTTCCGGGTGCAAGCGACGGCATTGGTTAGTCGCAGCCGGGGCACTATAAGGACTGGTCTGCGGGATCCATTGCAATACACTTCTGTACTAACTAGAAGTCTAATGGGTAAGTCCTCACTAGAGGTATGGGGCGTTCCAACTTAAAGCACCAATTGGAGATGGGTCAAGTAGCACCTGCGAGTGACTTGTACCGATGAGGCACAAAAGGGGGCATGACGTTGGTCCAGTGCGCTGGCACGCCGGTGAAACCTAGAGTGGGTGTTATTGGGTTGGAGCATCTCATGTTAAAGGTTTTGGCACGAGTTCTTGTGGTATGGGTCATCTCATTACACTTTGGTGTGCGGGGATGAGTGTGTGCCTTGTGGGTACAGTAGTACACCTCTAATCAGAATTTAAATCTTTTCGAAAAGCTGAGACCACAGTCAAGGGCAGGTTGCGTGACATCTCGCAGTTAGTTTACATTTATGAATGTTGCATGATGGAATGACATGTAAGGACTGTTGAGCGAGGAGGGCTGACTGTACTCCTCGAGTTAGAAGATGTTGCATTGATCATGTTTATTATTATGTACAATTAAACTTGCCTACATTAAATGCTACAACTTAAAAATGTACTTTTCCACACTTTAAACCCTTATCATTCCCTTGTTATTATCCTGCATTACTATTGCATTCTCAGTGGCTTGTTGAGTACTTTTGTACTCATACCCGTTGGAAAATCACTTCAGAGACTGCATACTACGATGAGGATGGTCTGGAGTAGTGACCCAGTCAAGGACGTGAGACTAGCGGAGATGTTCATCGCATAGTTTTCTTTTATTTTTACACTTGTGTAATAATGTGGTCTGTGAACCACAGATGATTGCCGTATGTACGATGTCGTGTGATGAACATATTGTTATTATTGTTTTTCTTTGGAAATTCAATAATGTTTGGATTTTATTAAATCCGGGTGTTACACGTTAGAACTTCCGATCCTGTATCAGAACTTCCGACAAGGCATTTTATGTCTCCTAATATAGTACGACATGCAACCGATCTAATCTGTTATCGCCCACATCATAACTTCCGATACTATATCAGAACTTCCGATCAGTACAAAAATTCCCTGATTTCGAATTGGAACTTCTGTCTCATTGGATCTTCCGAAGCAACATTTGCTCTCTGTATCGAAACCGGAAAATAACCAGAACTTCCAATACTCCCTATTAGAACTTTCTATACATGGAATTTTCTCGGGTATAACCTTCAATCTCCCACTTGCACAAGAACCAATTCTTTGCATGTTTTAATCCATACCCTTAAGTGTGTGACCCGATAGGTTCATACATTATCGATTGTTCACCGGAAACCATTTCCGACTCCCTAATAAATTGCGGTACCTAGCAGCACATATTGACCTCCGAAAGCGTACAAAATCAAATTTTCATGAACCTTGATATACTCAAGCACCGGTCCCTTTACCACGCGTCGTCAGTCAAGCTCAAGGTGAGATACATGCTACTCTTGTTTGTTAACTTGACATTTTCACTCGATCAAGTATCGGATTCAAATCATGACTAACTCTTTAGTCATAGTGGCATGGCCATGCACTTTTCCAATCCAATACCTCGAGGGGCCCAAGGACGACTCTCCCATTATTAGGAGGGTTAAATTCCATCTTGACCGCTCACATCCCACGACATGTTTCACAACACACCTAAAAACAACCCTTATTACTACCCTATTACGGAATAGCGTTAGGAAGCATCTAAGTGTGTCACTACGCATTCGGGGAATCAAATGGCGATCTCAGGTCTAAGGACTCTACAAGTGCACCATTTGAGATGACAACTGTTGGCACATGACAATTTCAGTAGTATCTCAAGTGGGTCTGTCCAACAACATGTTCACCAACATGTGTCCACATCACTGATTTGACATCTCTATGTCTATGATATGTGAAACACAATCATCAATCAGTCGGATGTGCTAATCTAAGTATCATCACTGTCCCACATGATGACAAGATTAGGGACCCTTTTGAACAACATCACCATAAAGCAAATAGTTTCACATAACAAGTTGTACTCATTAATTAAATGCAAATGATATTTATTCAAGAAACAAGATAACAATTATCCTCATACATTAGCATAGACTCTACTAGCATCTTCCACAAACACATGACTCACTCACGCAAATATCTAATACCCATGGAGCTCATACGCACCTCATGCTTGGGCTGTGGAAGAGGCTTCGTCAACAGATCCCCCATGTTCAAATCCGTGTGCACCTTGCAAATCTTCACATCACCTCTCTAAATGATCTCACGAATCAAGTGATATCGCCGAAGTATATGTTTGGATTTCTGGTGTGATCTAGGCTCCTTGGCTTGCGCAATGGCACCACTATTATCACAATAGAGGTCCACTTGACTGGACGTACTAGGAACAACACCTAGCTCAGAAACAAACTTCCTGATCCAAATGACCTCCTTTGCCGCTTCTGAAGCAGCGATATACTCAGCTTCTGTTGTAGAATCGGCCACCGTCTCTCGCTTGGAACTCTTCCAACTGAAGGTTATGCCCATGAAAATTCAATGGATTGAAAGTTCTGATAGGATGTATCAGAAGTTTCGGTTAATTTCTGGTCTCGATACAGAGAGCAATTGTTGCTTCGGAAGTTCTGATGAGCCAGAAGTTCCGATTCGGAATCGGGGAATTTTGTATTGATCGGATCTTCGATATTTTATCAGAAGTTATGAGGTGGGCGATAACAGATTGGATTTGTTGCATGTCGTACAATATCAGGAGACCTAAAATACCCTGTCCGAAGTTCTGATACAACATCGGAAGTTCCAACGTGGGAAAATAGATTGAATCTTTTACAGTTTTTAGGGTTTTGGGAAGAGCACGACCCAGGGGCTCTCAGCCCTACATAAGGAGAGGAGGAGGACGTCTTGGGGCAAGCAATAAGCCTAGATTAGACCTAGCCAACCAAGAGTTCTCTTCTTCCCTTCTTGATCTCAAACGTTGAGGTCAAGGATCCCCGTCTCTCACATGCGGTGCTAGCACGGTGCTGTGGGAGGTACTCCATCCCCGTACATGTGGACTCCGTGGAGGCGTTTCTCCAATAGCGACGCTCGTGAACATCTACATGAGAATGACTACATCGTCTTCATCGATCAGATCGACGAAGGATGGCAAGGACAAAGCAAAGAGAGACTTGAAGCGCTGCTCCAACATCTTCTTCCACTGCACCTAGCACGTTGTGTGCTAGAAGGTACCGATCTATGATCTCACACGCGCATGAGCCTAGGGCCATTGGGTGTAAATTTTGAATTTATCAGCTAGCGTAGCTCCCCTATTCCCCAACAGTGGTATCAGAGCCTACGTGCATAGTGTTCGATCTGGATCCCTCATGTATAGAGATACATGGTGGAAAAACAAATTAGATCTGTTTCTGTCCACGACAGATCGAAAGTTCCGATACTGATCGGATGTTCCGATGTGGAATAATGATTTGATATAGAAGGCAATTTTTGTGATGTGGATTCTGATATTGATCAGAAGTTCTGATGCAAGATCGGAAGTTCCGACCCGCACAATTTTGAAAACAGAGTTTGCTGACCCAAGTTTTTCAGATCTAGAATCCAGTCATTTGTACATTGCTCGGCTAACTTTGTTTTGCAGAGAATGTCGTGACTGGCATGGCCTTGGTTAAATGTGATGTATGAGATGCATGTAATGAATGTAAATTAAATATGGCCTGCGTGTCATGGTTATTTACAACCCAAGGCTGATGTAAAATTCATTGTGGCTTGCATGTCATTTCCGCGGTGCTTCGGCCCATGTAATTAGTATAGCCTATGTGAGATGGACTAGTACTCTTCATGGAGGTCGGGGGCACACACTCGATGATGGGATCCATGGAGATGGAGATCACCATGTGGAGAAGGTCATGCTATGTCATATGCTCGTAGCACTTAGAGCATATGACACATCAGGGCGTGTACATAGCATATCATACATGATGGATCCAATTGCAGATGCATATGGGATCACACTCATCTTCTCTAGCTCATCAGGTGTCACAACACACTGAGTCTTACTAAGAGAAATACCATGTGACATTTGCAGAAAACCCTTCTTAGAATTCTGCATTTTGAACCGTTTCAAAACCTTGTTAATGTACATACTTTGACTTAATCCAATTAACCGTTTTGATCAATCTCTATATATCTTTATGCCCAAAATGCATGCTGCCTCTCCAAGATCTTTTATCGAAAAACTATTTTTCGGTGAGGTCTTCACATCATTTAACAAAGGAATGTCGTTTTCAATCAATAATTTGTCATCCACATATAAGACCAGAAACACAAGTGAGCTCCCACTAGCCTTCTTGTAAACACAAGGTTCTTCTTCATTCTTGATGAAGCCAAACCCTTTGACTACATCATCAAAATGAAGATTCCAACTCCGAGAAGCTTGCTTCAATCCATAAATGGACTTTAGCAACTTACAAACTTTCCCAGCAATCCCCAGACCATCAAGACCTTCAGGCTGTGTCATGTACACATCTTCACTTAGGTTTCCATATAGCAAAGTCATCTTGACATCCATTTTCCATATCTCATAATCATAAAATGCGACGGGCAAAAACGTTTCATCCTATTCAACACCTTGAATCTGTCTAAAACCTTTCGCCACCAATCGTGCCTTATAGATGTGAACATTTCCATCAACATCTATCTTTTTCTTGAAGATCCATTTACACTCAATAGTTTTTACACCATCGGGTGGATCAACGAGGTTCCACACCTGGTTGACACGTATGGACTCTAACTCGGATCCAATAGCTCCAAGCCATTTCTCAGAGTCTGGTCCCATCACTGCTTCCACATAGGTCTTGGGCTCATTGTTGTCCAACAACAACACGTCGCGATGCCCAGTGATCAATAACATGTACCTCTCTCGCGCAAGGACTACTCTCCCAGACCTTCGTGGGGCTAGCGCATCCTTAATAGGGTTTGCAACATCTTGCGCCTCCCGCTCTAGTTCAGTGGGATCTAGAACACTTTCTAGTGGCTCTCGAACCTCTTTGAGATGCACACTCCTACCACTAACTCCTTTTGCAATAAACTCTTGCTCAAGGAACACACCATTTTGAGCGACAAACACTTTGTCTTCCTCTCTATTATAGAAATAGTATCCTTTGGTTTCCCTAGGATACCTCATAAAGAAGCACTTGTCAGACTTAGGACCGAGCTTGCTACACGTCATACATTTGACATATGCCTCACATCCCAAAATCTTTAGAAAAGACAAACTGGGATGCCTCCCAGACCACATCTCATATGGCGTCTTCTCTACTAACTCAGATGGAACTCTATACATCATGAAAGCTGCGGTTTCTAGAGCGTCACCCCAAAAGGACAATGGAAGATTAGTGTGACTCATCATGGACCACACCAAGTTCAACAAAGTGTGGTGTTGGCGTAAAAGATTATGCTAACAGGTTTAGGAAACTAAGTATCTGATAAATGAAGTGTTTGTTTAAGCAAACTATTCCAAGCCTCCGAGATGGATAATAGCTTGAGATAGTTCAAAGTGTGTATTGAATATCTGAGTATTCGATACCCTTTACAGAGTGAAGAGGGGTATTTATAGATTGAATACATGGGAAAAGACTTCTTTACCCTCTAATTACAACCGACTAAGAAGATAATGTTTAGTATTCTTCGTAGGGGTAAAAGAGTAAAAGGCTAGTATAATTCGTGAGAAGATAAATCTTCTGTCCTTGCTGGCTACCCCCCTTCGGGTGAAGAGACTTCGGGAGACGTCGTTGCGCCGAAGCCTTGGCGGAGGTCTCCGCTATTTAAGGCTCCAAACCGATGGAGTTTTATTGCCTTAAAGGTCTTCGGAGATCAAAGTTCTTGACTTCGTTTCTTCTGCTTGTGCCGACATGAAAATGTCCTTGGCTTTTTGAGGATGAAATATTTCCCCCCTAACAGTAGCCCCTCAAATACTTCTCTCCGAATTTTCTATGCAATGAAGAGAGAAGTATACGCAAGAAATAATTTCATGCATATAATTTAAATAGGAACTTAAAAAACTTTACCATTCTTAGAAATATTCAGAAATTGAAGGTCTTCGAACCAACTTGTGCGAAGTTATTTACTACAATGGCTTCGGAGATGGATATTTAGCGGAGCCAATATAGCCGTTAGCCTTTCCAGCCGTTATACTTCAGAACCATTAGACTTAGAAATAGAGATGTTACTCCTTAAGGAGGCTAACGGTTGCTTCACCTTCGTAGGCGTAACAGGGCACCCAAACGACACACCGCAACGTACAGTACAAAGAATTCATGCTATAAATAAGAGAGTAAAGGTAAATTTCGCATGCTTTACCGATTGCTTTCACATTTCACCTTCCTTCTTCCCGAGCTCATCCCTTCAAACTTCTCCTTTTCTCCAAATGGCGAAGACAAGCCACAAAGCTCCTGTTCCTACTTCATCCTTGGCTCGGAAGCAAGCAATGGTGGCGGCAGTGGCGGCGGGGCCGTCAGACAAACCTATCATCCATCTGGTCCTCTCGACCTTCGCTTGGCGTCCACCAAGTATACAGATCAATCATATAGCTTAGGGGCATTGTCGTGCTTGAAGAAGTCGATTGCTACGACAATCGCCGGGAATATGGGACGTGGAGTCAAGATTCACCAACCTAGAGGTGAAGTGATTCTGCCACCTCACGCCAGAGAGGTGGTGGTGTTTGAGGCATTCTTCGAAGCAGGATTGGGACTCCCGGTCGTGGATTTTCTCTCCGAGGTATTAAGGTTGTTCCACGTCACCATGCCCCAACTCGCTCCAAATGCCATTGCTCACCTGACCATCTTCTAATGGACGATGCGGGCCGAAGGATGCGCTGGGAGGGCGGAGATCTTCGCAGCTCTTCATAAAGCTTCGTGCCAACCGAAAACTTTTACCAGAGCCGGAGGGGAGAATATGGTGATCGCCTTCGGGAGCATCAACTTCCAACTTTGCGAAGAGTTCTAGGACCAGTTTCTAGTGAAGGCCATCAATGATAAATGATATTCGAACTGTATCCTTCACTGGTTCTATGCCGAGGTAGGGACATACTGCGCCTTGGCCAGACCCTCGGAGGACATTTTTTATTGGAGGGAGCTGGAGGTCCAAGCGGACCCAAGTCAACTTCAAGTCTGTCTTAGGTTGTTGCACTCCGTGAGTCGTCGCATGAGTATGCGCGACTTGGCGGAGGAGTTCATAGGACTCTGGATCCCTACTCTGATTGCCGCTTGGCCAATTAATTTCAAGGAAAACCCAGAGGAGGGACTTCAGGAGATTACTTCAAGCTCCGTAGGTAAGCTTTCCAAACATCCTGCATCAAAGTGTTTTGCACACAATATCTATTTTACAGAAATAACTTAATTAAAATGACATCTTATCTTTTAGCTTCGCGCGTGACCCTTACTCCGGAACAAATCATTCGAGCTACGGAGAAAGTTCTCGGAGCCCCTATGCTTGTTGAAAAGGAGCAGAGGGTTAAGTTGTTCAGGACTTGGGAGTGGTTCAACTGAGTATGGAGTGTGCTCGGAGTTGAACCCTCAACCCTTCTAGACTGGTCCGCCTTATACCAGACTCCGAAGAAAAGAAAGGCGGAGCGGGGTCTTCAGGGTTAGTGAAGATGCCTGCCAAGAAGATGGTTCGGAAGTCGAAGGCCCTCACTCCTTCGAAATCTCTTGTCTCGTCACCGGAACAGTCTGAAGATGAAGAAGATGTAGACATGGCGATGGTGGAGGAGTTCGAGGCCCTTCTTACTGGCGACGAAGAGTCTCGGATGGGAGCTAAAGTCTCCATTAGAGACGACGTGGTGGCGGCGCCAGGGATCGAAGATAACCTTGAGCATGCGGAGACAATAAACATCCCTCCTAGCTAGGAGGATGCTCCTGCTGTGGAGGAAGGTGGAATCGAGACTGTTGAAAACCAAATCTTGGCTCCGGACGAACTAAAAGCTGCAGTGGTCGAAGATATCTCTGCAGCCACTACTTCGGTTCGAAGTCCGGAGTCCAAAGAGGACTTCGGTCAGATGTTCGAGCACCCGAGCAGTCCAGTGCTTGTCCGGCAACAAGATGTCGGAGGTAAGCCTCAGCTGAATATCTTTTCTTCTCTTTTTTGTGTCCTACAAAATTTAATCAATATCATATACCTTTGGGTTTTATAGGATCAGCTCCGATGGAGGTGGCTTCTATTGCGAAGATGGTCCCTGAACCTGCAGAAGCTCTAGTGTCGTCATGGCTGCGCAGTAAGAGGTGGCTCTAATTTTGGAAATAGCTCCGAAGAGGTACCAGGCCTTGGAAAGGGTAAAGGTAAAAGTTGGCCCCTGCCTGCTCTGAGGGTGCTTCACTGTGCTTCGGTCCTTCTCCTAGCAATGATGATCGGAGTGTCTTGTCAAGGCTCCCTCTCCTGTCCCCCTTCCTTGAACAGAGGATGGGGCTTCGGACTTGTAGGACCGAAAGTAGCGACCAGAGAGGGGGGGGGGGGGGGGGGTGAATGGGCGCCTAAAAAATTCTTTCGAATCAATGGCTTGCTCCCAACACCCAACACACCTCAACAGACTTAGCAAGGAAAGGTAAACAGATCAACAGAGCCATAAAAGATCTAGCCTAAAAACAACCGGTGTCCTAATCAAAAAGACACCAACACAATGCTAATAGGCAGATTAACAAAGCATTTAAAACATGGCAGATCAAACTTCACAAAAATAAATAATCACAACAATTAATCTGAGTGCACGTAAAAAGAGAAGTCTTACTGTTCAGAGTTGTCTCTTGTTAGATACTTGACTAAGCCTGTGCGAAGCGAAGCTTGTGCGGTGTGAAGCCTGTTTTGAAGCCCTTGTGCGAAGGCTGACAGAGTCGAAGCCGAGTTCAGAGAGGTCGTGCGAAGCCTGCGTAGTAGCTGCCAAAGCCCGTGCGAAGTATGCAGTACCGAAGATTGTTGATGTCGAGCCGACGTATGCTCCGAAGTACGTGCGAATAAAAACACTAGCAAAGCTAATAGCGAAGCTAATAACGAAGCCTGCACAGCAACTCGGAACAAAAACACTATCGAAGCCTGCTATCGAAGTACCTTCGCACAGACCAAAGTTTTTCGGACAATACTTCGAACAAGCAGAACAACCGAAGTCTAATGAAACAACTCGAACCTATCAGACAGAAATCAACCGAAGCCTATTTTTGCTGTGGGGACCACACAAGTACTTCGAAGCCAGAACTCTACACGGCAACCGGAGTCCACAGAACAGAGTTAGGACTTTGAAGCTGTAGAAAAACTCGAAGCCCAAAAGACCTCCGAAGTATGACTGCCTTTGCTTAAGTGAAGCACTTCGGACAAGGCAAAAAACACAGAGCCACAGTTTGCAGGAATTCAAAGCTAGCTGAGGGAAGGCTGCAAAATGTGCGAGGTTCACAGAAATGCCAAGGCGTGTAGCCACTGCAAGGACAGCTGATTAGTGAACAACACTGAAACCTGTGGGGCCCACGACAAGACGCTTCGAACAAGCACACAACAGCAAAGAGCGCAGCCTAGCTATGTGTGATATCAGCAAGAACCAACAACATGGACGTCACCCAGCTATTACCAAGACAAGCTAGGAATAAAGAAACAAGTCTACTGCCTGGCTAAAGGAAGCCTGTGAAGCCTAGCTGCATCCTATGAAGCTACCCCTGCAAGATGCAAAAAATAGCTAATGAAGACCTTTGCAGACCTTAAGCCATTTAACAAGAGCCGGTGAAGAATCCGGGGAAAACAATACTAAATAATACAACGTCAAGGTTTTGTGCATCGTTTTCCTCCTTGAGATCAAAACAACTAATAAAAATACTGCTAAGCACTGAGAGTCTGAAAGCTTGCACGCCAGAACACAGATCCTATCAACAAACTATTGTAGAAACAAAAACTTCATGAAGCAATCTCTGACCAAAGAAAAAATACCAAATAGACACGCAGATCGAGGTGACAGAGTAAATATTTCACAGCCCGACTATTCGAGAATAGAGCAGAGATACCAGAAAGCAACAGCAAAAAAACACACGCAAATCGAGGCGATCAGAAACCGGAGAGACAAAACACAGTTTTTGATTTGCTTGTGATGAACAGGAATGCCATGCGCAAGAACTGATGGCGGCGGAGAGGGACAAAGCACCAGGGAATGCACACAAAAAGTGACCCAAACTTTTAGTGAGATTAAACTGGATTTCAGAATGGGTAACCCTAACCCTAGGGATTGGGCCCTATTTATAGGCAGCCCAATAGCCTAGAAATATTCCAACAGACCCTTAGGGTTTTTTACAGACGCTGAAATAAATGGAAAAGACCACACTGCCCTTAGGATATTTTTACAGACTCGACTGACTGACTGTGGGCCTAAGGACAAGGTAGTAAACTCCTATTTACAGATGACTTATCCTGAAGTGGAGCTTTCGTAGCGACTACAGCTTCACCTCAGAATGGACCGATTCGAGATCAGCGGTCGTCAGTTTTGTGCCGAAACTGACAAAGCATCCACCGACTTTGCACCTGGTACCCGGATTGGGCTGGCCTGATTCCGTAGCTCTCTCAGCCCGGAAATCGCTCGTAGCCTGTGTACCTGAGTCAATCCTGGTCAACAGCCCAGTGGATCCTCTGTTGCTCCTAGCCCATTTACCCGGATTGGGCCAGCCCGACTTCGCGGCCCCTCTGCCCGATAGTCGCTCGCTGCCCGTGTACCTGAGTCACACGTGGCCAAGACACAGCAGGTCTTCTCCTCTCTTCGTGTCCTCTTTGACTTCCGTTGACAATGACTAATCACATCTGGAGCCATGAGGCCCACGCTCTTCAGCATGACTCCTCAATCTCCCCCTTGATGAGTGCATTGTCAATACTTCTCTCCATCAGCTCTCCAGTACCTGCGAACACATGTGAAAACACGAAAACAAAGCACAAGAAAACAGAGAAGAAGAAAATAAAGTAAAAGTTTAACCCTAATGACCAAAAGCCAAACAAAAGCAAGAAAGCGGTCATTATGGTTAACCAAAAGTAAAGACTCAAAATGAGTGCAATCTCAGAATTATCAACAAGGATATCCAAAGAGTAAGGACAAATGGGACAAAAACTCTCCCTGAAACAAATCCCAGAGAAAACCAAAACTCCCCCTTAAACTCTTCTCCCAAAATTTCTCCCCCTTGTTGAAAATTGGACTCATCAAGTGAGACTCAATGCACTCTAAAGAGACACAGACTCCCCCTGAAATACAACTCCCCCTCAAAATATGCGATGAATGCAACTGGGGTACAGGTGGAGTGTAGAAAACATGCTTCTCAGATATGTTTGACTGCAATTACAAAATCTAGCAGGTATAGCAAAAGACATATTGTCTAATACACATGGCATGTTCAGTGCAACAGATGATATCTAAAGAAAGTCATTAGCACACATTTTTCAATTTTCACAAACAAAAGCATCACCACATTTTCCAGTTGACAAGCAAGGTAAAGCATGAGATGCAGAAGCTAACTGATATCTACCAAGATAAGCATTGTCCAAAACAAAGTGCTTCAGCAAACTTGTTATCTTTTTAATTTTTAGGCTTTTTCCTTTTCCTTTTTCATTTGTGCCAGGGGTTATTTGCATGTCAAACCTTATGCTAACCAACCAAGTCAAGCCTAGGCCAGAACTGGACCATCGGAAGCGTAAGACATTGGTCTTGGCATACACTACACTCTCCTAGTTCATACAAAAATGCTATGGTACGCAGTCCAGAACAATGCAATGCGACCAAGCAAACCCACCTGGATCTTTTCAAATTATGCATAAAAAGGCATGGAATTTTCATTTTTCTGATTTTTCATCATTTTTAAAGCACATTTCCATGTTTAAAGCATAAAGATGTCCAAGTTGCATATCTGCATCTAAGTAAGGAACTAGCTACAAGGCATGTAACATATAGCAAAAGCATTCAGCCTACACATGCTAGTTACCAGAAGCAATGGTGATCGTTTTTCAATTTTAAAGCATAAAAGCCATGCATATGACAGATATCAGACATATCAAGTGAACTGAAACAAAGCATGATCATCGACAAGTAATCAAAAACATGTACCAGCTAGACTATGTAAAGCAGTTCAATCATATAACAGAAGCAAGCTCAAAAGTGTGATATGTGAGTATGTATGATATGAACACACACAAAAAGACTCAAGAAAAGAGTAAAGAAGAAATAAAACTGACTCAAATATCCTAAAAAGGATACACAACACCCAAATCCCCTCGTAAACGCTCAAAAGTAGACTGATCTAGGGGTTTGGTGAAAATGTCAGCCAATTGATGATGGGTATCAACATGAACAAGGTCAATGACACCTTTCTCATATTGATCCCTTAGAAAGTGAAGCGCACATCAATGTGTTTGGTTTTTGAATGGAGAAAAGGGCTTTTCCCTACACTAATCGCACTAGTGCTGTCACAAAACAGAGGAACTATGGTAGGAAAGAACAACCTAAAATCTCGTAATGTGGAAATCATCCAAACCAACTGTGAGCAGCAGCTAGCAGCAGCTACATACTCAGCCTTAGTGGTCGAAAGAGCAACTCCAGACAGCTTTCGAGAAGACCAAGAAACAAGAGACGAACCAAGAAACTAGCAAGTACCGGAAGTCGACTTGCGATCCAACCGGCACCCACCAAAGTCAGCGTCCCAAAAGCCAGATAAATCAAGAGATGATGATGCTGAATAATAAAGACCAAGATCAGGCGCATAGGTAAGATACCTAAAAATGCACTTGACAGCCTGCCGATGAGACGCGCGTGGTGAAGACTGGAAGCACGCGCATAGTCCCACGACGAACTGTATGTCTAGCCTCGTCGCCATCAAGTACAACAGTGAACCGATCATCCGTCGAAACTCTCTCTCGTTGACCTTGACGCCGCTCTCGTCCTTGTCCAGGCCCCCAGATGTTCCCATTGGGGTCATCTGAGGCTTCAGCTCTCCACCAAAGTTGAACTTCTTCAACATGTCTCGACTGTACTTACCCTGGTGAATGAAAGTGTCATCCTTGGTCTGCTTGATCTGGAGCCCTAGGAAGTACTTGAGCTCACCCATGAGGCTCATCTCAAACTCATTGTGCATCTGCTCAGAAAACTTGGACACAAGAGCATCAGTAGTACCGCCAAAGATAATATCGTCCACGTAAATCTGAGCGACTAGGAAATCTGAAGCATCTCTGAGCACGAAAAGAGTTTTATCCACCGAACCCATCACAAAACCCTTCCCCAACAAAAACTGCTTCAACCGGTCATACCAAGCCCTCGGGCTTACTTCAGACCGTATAAAGCTTTTTGCAGCTTAAAAACATGTCGAGGAAACTTAGGGTTCTCAAAACCGGGGGGCTGTCTAACATAGACTTCCTCCTCTATGTACCCGTTCAGAAAAGCACTATTGACATCCATTTGAAAAAGCTTAAAAACGTTCGAAGCGGCAAAAGCTAAGAGAATGCGAATGGACTCAAGACGGGCAACAGGGTCAAAAGTCTCTTCAAAGTCAATACCCTCCTTCTGGCAAAAACCCTGGGCAACTAATCGAGCTTTGTTGCGCACCACAACCCCATCTTCACCTTGCTTGTTTTTGAACACCCACTTGGGGCCTATGGGGTTGCATCCGGGTGGCAGCTCAACTAGTGTACAAACCCGATTGCGGACAAAATTTTCAAGCTCTTCTTGCATAACATTAATCCAATTCGAATCAGAAAGAGCATGAGAAACGTCTCTGGGCTCAAAAGATGCAACAAAAGCAGATTCAGCAAACACAACAAGAGAGTCAACAGACGAACACAAAGTCCTTTCAGACAAATCACCGATGATGAGCTCTGAGGGGTGATCACGCTGAACTGCTCGGGGTCCCTGGTGATCTGAAGTCACCTCACCGGAGTCAGCAGCTGGCACCTCTGGACTCGACTGAGGGGGCTCGATCGAAGTGGAAGAAGTGATCAGAGGTCCACCCTCGTCCTCAGTCAAAGTCTCAGAAGGTGTGGGTTCTGCAGGCTGTGCAGAAGGCCCACCCTCATCAGCAGCTGGAGTGTCATCATCTTCCTCGAAGATAGACTCTCCGAGCTCACCATCACCAGAAAGCTCAAAAGAAGGAGTCAAAGAAGGCAAGGACTCATCAAATGAAACCTCGCAAGTCTCGACAAGTTGTTGGGAGTCGAGGTTCCAAACACGGAGGCCTCGAGAATGCAAAGCATAGCCAAGAAAAAATCCATCCCAGCAATGAGACTCAAACTTGTCCAAATGCCCTCCCTTCTTGAGAACAAAGCACTTGCAGCCAAACACTCACAAGTGGCTCACCTTGGGCTGTCTGCCAAACCGCAACTCATATGACGTCTTACCTAGGTAAGCTCTAAGAAAAATGCGGTTGGCCAGATAGCAAGCTGTGTTCATGGCTTCAGCCCAAAAACGCCTAGGAGTCCTGTGCTCATCGAGCATCGTCCTAGCCATCTCGACTAGCGTGCGGTTCTTTCGTTCCACAACGCCATTCTGTGGGGGAGTGTAAGGAGCAGAAAACTGATGATCAAGACCCTGATTACTACAGAAGCTGACGAACTAAGAGTTCTCAAACTCAGAGCCGTTGTCAGAGCGAATCGCTCGCATCCGACCATTGTTCTCATTCTTCAGCTTCAAAATCAGGTCATGAAAAAAATGAAAAGTTTCATCCTTAGACTCCAAAAATAAAACCCACGAGAATCGAGAAAAATCATCAACAATCACAAGTGCGTACCACTTCCCACCGACTGAGCGTACCCAAGCTAGACCAACAGTGTCCATGTGTAACAGCTCGCCTGGATACGAAGTCATCACCTGAGTCACAGGTGACTGAGAAGCGGCAACCATTTTCCCATGACGATAGGGATGGCAAACTAGATCCTTCTCCATCTTAAGCTTGGGCAATCCTCGGATGAGGTCCATAGAGCTCAGCCTGACTAGCAGATCAAAACTCAAATGGCCCAACCTCCTATGCCACTTCCAGAGCTCAAAGGAGGATCCAACAATGAAACATTGAGAAGGGCCAAAAGAACTAGAGAAGTCAATCCGAAAAACCTTACCAAAAGGTAAGATCTGGCAAATCAAAGACCCTCTAGAATCAACCACAGAAGAACTGCCCTTCTTAAAACGAACCTCCAACCCATCCTCAAGAAGTTGCAAAATAGAAATCAAATTGAAGTTCAAATTTCCAACCAAAGCAACGTTCTTCAAAGAGAAATGGTCAGAGATGCGAATTGAGCCAATGCCGTGTACCTTCCCTTGACCACTGTTCCCGAAGGTGATGTATTCCTTGGAGCTCGGGGGAGAGAGACTAGAGAACCATCTGCGATGTCCCATCATGTGGCGAGAGCATCCTGAGTCCATGATCTAAACGTCCTCCAGTCCCCGATCCTACACAATTAGTGGTTATAAGGGGGAGCAAATGGTCCGGCACCAGGTTTAGCAAAAGAACTAAACTAGTGTCGAGCCATCTGCTCAAAAGACGGAAAGCAGAAACCATCATAAGAGTCTAGACCAAAACGCAGCTCAAAGCGCGGTCCTCGGTTCTGCCTAAAGTCTTGGCCACGAGGTCCAGGACCGTATCCAAAGCGACCTGGAGCTCTGCCGGCTCGAACACCACCATCTGGAGCACGGGCATGAAAGTCGTCTCCTCTACCACCACCTACACAATGCGGCCTAGCCTCCAGCCTCTCCCCGCATCGAGGAACTCTCAGTCTACCACCCTGCTGGTAGAACTGCTCCTAGCTACCACGAGCTCTTTCTGCTATCTCAACCCGCTTCCTCCTAAAGCAAAACTTCGCAAGATGCCCATCTCTCTGACAGTACTCACAATGGTAAGTAAGCTTCTTGGGATGTGGTTGAGGCTTGGGTTTCTTGGGCTTAGTGGTGTTGGGTGTAGTCTTCTTGGTGTGAGAGGGTCCAGGAAGAGAGTCTAGAGAAGTGCGGAGGTGTTTGGGCTTTGGAACCCAGATGGGCTTCTTGGGTGGAGCTTTGGGCTGTTCTTGGAACACTACATCCTTGGGCTGACTAGCCTGGAAAGACTCAGTGGAGTGAGTCTTGGGGTATCTCTATTCAGGAGTCATTTTCCTCCACTCCACTGCCCGGCTAATAGCACTCTCAAAGTCAGCCTTGGTGTAGGTGCAGCCTACCCCAAACCCATCCTGCCTCTTAAACTACTGGATCATCATGCCGAGCTGTGGCTCTCTAGCACTCACCCAACTCAGGATAGAACGGAGGTAAAAGTTCTCATTTTGGACATCAGCTAGCTCCTCTCTCAAAGAAGCTAGTACCCCCACCTGAGACAAGCAGGTCTCACACTCTCTATAAACCTGGATAGACTTCTCGGCTTTCAGCTTAATCAGTTCCAATCTAAGAGACAGGCAGTTCACACAGACAGTGGGTGGAACTGATAGTGTCTCGAGCTCTAGCCTAGTCTGCCCTAGCTCAGCTCTAACTCTCTCCAACTCGCTCAAATGCTCATCACCCTTGGCTTTCAGCTCAGCTAAAATAGCTAGATGAGATGGGCAATCAGCACAGGGCACGACGATAGTGGCATGAGCATCTTTCAGCTCCAGCTGAGTGCTCTCAAGCTCAGTGGCCAAAGCCTCCCTCTCATCAACTCTTTCTGTGTACCTGGACTTCAAAGTCGTCAGGTCACACAGAAGCACCTCACACTTTGGGCACTAACTGCTATCACCCAAGCAAGGGGAAGAAGATAGACTCTCGATTCTGTCGTTGGCCACGGTAAGCTCACTCTCCAGTTCATCTATCCTCTTCTTAGCCCCCTAAGCAGTTTTTCCCGATATTTCAACTACTGACGATTACTTTCAAGTAAATCAACGATTTCACGTTCATAAGATGATACCTTTTCATTGGCGTCCTCGTCGGAGTCATCGAAGGAGCCCTTTTCTTCCTTATCCCAAGAGCCATTGAGCAGAAGCTCTTGCGGGATCTTCGGCGTTGATGTGAGCGGCTCTTCGGCCTGTCCCCGAAGGCCATGAAGCAAAGGCCCGCCGGATCGTCCTTGTTCTTCCCCTTCCTAATGACAATCTCCTCATCGCTTGAGCTTGATGAAGAGGAAGAAGACGTGGATCGATTGGAGTAGCTCTTCTCCATCTCGGTGAAGAAGGCCTTGTCGCGCTTCTTGTTCTCACGCCGGTAGTCCTTCAGGGCCTTTCTGAAGAATCTGGTCTTTGGCTTGCCCTTGGTGAAGGAAGAGTTGTCGGGCTTGCCGGAGTCATAGAAGCCACCACTGGTGCCCTTCTTGTGACCATTGCGCTTGGGGTAGTCGGCGATGAAGTGTCCTGGGTCACCACACTCAAAGCAGCCAGATTTCGTGCCGTGTCTTTTGAACATTCTTTTGTCATAAACACGACGCACCCGGTTGTTAAAAAGACACAGGTCATCATCTCCTAACGACTCGAGCTAGTCCTCAGTGATAGACATCAAAGAGAACCCAGCACAACTCATAGAGGAGGGGTCAGTAGAAGGTGTAGCAAGGGCCAAGGTTTTTGATCCAGAGCCAGTGAGATTTGATCTCAACTGGGTATCAACCTCAGTGGCCTTCAGCTTGCTAAACAACTCAGAAATTCTCAAGGTATCATAAGATGTACTCTCAATGATAGAGGATACCTTGATCTCCCAGATCTTAGGGTCCAAGGTATGAAGAACCTTGAACGCCTGCTCATGATCTGAGACTAATTGAACACCCTCAGCCTTGTTGGCCCGAAGCTTGTTTATGATCAATTGAAAATGACCAAACAACGCTTCAACAGATTCACCCGACTTCTATGTGAAATTCTCATATTCACGTCGGTAGGTCTGATAGAGCCGAGCCTTGACCTGGGCTGTCCCCTCATGGTGTGCCTGAAGGGTAGCCCAGATCTCTCTCGTAGTGGTGAGATGGCTCACACGCTCAAATTCAGTGAGACCTAAACATGAAAACAAAATAATCACCGCTTTGTTGTTGTTCTGATGCTGGGCAATAATATCTGGAGAATTACGCTCAACAACAGGCAACACTGTGAAAGTAGCGTGAATACAAATATCCCAGATGTCCGATCTTTGGCTCATGAGATAGGCTCGCATGCGAGTCTTCCAATAATTATAGCCATAAGCTTCCAAGGACGGGACCTTTCCAGGAGACGTCATGATCACTACTGGGGTTTATAACTGATTAAGGTATGGAAAAACCCTAACCAGGCTCTGATACCACTTGTAGGACCGAAAGTAGCGACCAGAGGGGGTGAATGGGCGCCTAAAAAATTATTTCGAATCAATGGCCTGCTCCCAACACCCAACGCACCTCAACAGACTTAGCAAGGAAAGGTAAACAGATCAACAGAGCCACACAAGATCTAGCCTAAAAACAACCGGTGTCCTAATCGAAAAGACACAAACACAGTGCTAATAGGCAGATTAACAAAGCATTTAAAACATGGCAGATCAAACTTCACAGAAATAAATCATCACAACAATTAATCTAAGTACACGTAAAAAGAGAAGTCTTACTATTCAGAGTTGTCTCCTATTAGATACTTGACGAAGCCTGTGCGATGCGAAGCTTGTGCGGTGTGAAGCCTGTTTCGAAGCCCTTGTGCGAAGGCTGACAGAGTCGAAGCCGAGTTCAGAGAGGTCGTGCGAAGCCTGCGTAGTAGCTGCCAAAGCCCGTGCGAAGTATGCAGTACCGAAGATTGTTGATGTCGAGCCGAGGTATGCTCCGAAGTATGTGCGAATAAAAACACTGGCAAAGCTAATAGCGAAGCTAGTAGCGAAGCTAATAACGAAGCCTACACAGCAACTCGGAACAAAAACACTATCAAAGCCTGCTATCGAAGTACCTTCGCACAGACCAAAGTTTTTCGGACAATACTTTTAACAAGCAGAAACACCGAAGTCTAATGAAACAACTCGAACCTATCAGACAGAAATCAATCGAAGCCTATTTTTGTTGTGGTGACCACACAAGTACTTCGAAGCCAGAACTCTACACGGCAACCGGAGTCCACAGACCTGAGTTAGGACTTTGAAGCTGTAGAAAAACTCGAAGCCCAAAAGACCTCCGAAGTATGACTGCCTTCGCTTAAGTGAAGCACTTCGGACAAGGCAAAAAGCATAGAGCCACAGTTTGCAGGAATTCGAAGCTAGCTGAGCGAAGGCTGCAAAATGTGCGAGGTTCACAGAAATGCCAAGGCGTGTAGCCACTGCAAGGACAGCTGATTAGTGAACAACACTGAAACCTGTGGGGCCCACGACAAGATGCTTCGAACAAGCACACAACAGCAAAGAGCGCAGCCTAGCTATGTGTGATATCAGCTAGAACCAACAGCATGCACATCACCCAGCTATTACCGAGACAAGCTAGGAATAAAGAAACAAGTCTACTGCCTGGCTAAAGGAAGCCTGCGAAGCCTAGCTGCATCCTATGAAGCTACCCCTGCAAGATGCAGAAAATAGCTAATGAAGACCTATGCAGACCCTAAGCCATTTAACAAGAGCCGGTGAAGAATCCGGGAAAACAGTACTAAATAATACAAAACAACTAATAAAAATACTGCTAAGCACTGAGAGTCTAAAAGCTTGCACGCCAGAACACAGATCCTATCAACAGACTATTGTAGAAACAGAAACTTCATGAAGAAATCTCTCACCAAAGAAAAAATACCAAATAGACACGCAGATCGAGGCGACAGAGTAAATATTTCACAGCGTGACTATTCGAGAATAGAGCAGAGATACCAGAAAGCAACAGCAAACAAACACACGCAAATCGAGGTGATCAGAAACCTGAGAGACAAAACACAGTTTTTGATTTGCTTGTGATGAACAGGAGCGCCATGCGCAAGAACTGATGGTGGCGGAGAGGGACAAAGCACTAGGGAATGCACACAAAAAGTGACCCAAACTTTTAGTGAGATTAAACTGGATTTCAAAATGGGTAACCCTAACCCTAGGGATTGGGGCCCTATTTATAGGCAGCCCAATAGCCTAGGAATATTCCAACAGACCCTTAGGGTTTTTTACAGACGCTGAAATAAATGGAAAATACCAAATTGCCGTTAGGATATTTTTACAGACTCGACTGACTGACTGTGGGCCTAAGGACAAGATAGGAAACTCCTATTTATGGATGACTTATCCTAAAGCGGAGCTTTCATAGCGACTACAGCTTCGCCTCAGAACGGTCCGATCCGAGATCAGCGGTCATCAGTTTTGCGCCAAAACTGACAAAGCGTCCACCGACTTTGCACCAGGTACCCGGATTGGGCCGGCCCGATTCCGTAGCTCTCTCAGCCCGGCAATCGCTCGCAGCCCGTGTACCTGAGTCAATCCTGGTCAATAGCCCAATGGATCCTCTGCTGCTCCTACCCCATGTTAATGGGGGATTGGTCCCGATCTTCCGCTAGGTAAGGATAACTTGGATTGGTGGAGAATCTCGACGTTGACGATCCAAGGCTCCGGTCCGGCGGATCAAAACCTTGCAATTGCTACACCACCATCTCCGTTGGTTATCAACCACGCAAGGCGCGATTGACCTCGCCACAAAGGCTAGTTCCTGCAAGCGAACCCAAGAACACAAGCAAGAACAGTAAGAACACAAGTCGAATGCCAAATCACAGATGAACTATGATGAGGAGAGGTTTCACAAACGCTGTTGCAGCAGCCAATCGGTCCGGTGCAAGAGCGGGATCTAAACACACGAGTGTAGATGCAAACAAAGCAAAACCTAACCCTAATGACGGCTGTCGTGAGTATATAGGGCGTGGGCAGCCTGTAGGAGGCGCACACGACTCGGACTATGGGCCAACACAGCCTCCAACTCAGTACAAGGTCCAACTCGGCCCAATTCTGTCATGCAGGACTGTTTCAGTCACACAGGACGACTCGAGAATCCAAATGAGGCAAAACCAACGCCAAAAGATCCGTCTTCTCCTTAGCTTTCCAAAAAGTCCAAGAACCAATCGGACTTCATATGAGGAAGTTATGCCCATTTTGGTGCATGGTGGTTGATGTAGTCCGAACCAGCGAATTCTTGACTTCAAATCATCCGTGCGACTCCGTCTTCAACTCCAACTCTCCTATTCCATCTCCCATGTTCCTAAGCAACAAAATATCACTAGTATTCAGTAGCATCCCATCCAAACAAATATTAACATAGTTGCTAAGGAAAGAATTAACCTCATGGTTCAAGCGACGGGCACGGGCGCATGTGATTGGTCCTTGTAATTGAATTGTAGGTGGAGGCTCCATGTGTGTATCATGTGAAGTAATGTCCTCATCATCCTCCCCCTCTTGAATTGGAGTCGTCCTCGACTCAAGCTCATCGTCATCTCCCAAATAGGGCTTTAAATCTGAAATGTTAAATGTGGGACTAACCCCAAAAGCTGCAGGCAACTCAAGTTTATATGCATTATCATTTATCTTCTCAAGCACACGGAAAGGACCATCAGCACGGGGTATCAATTTAGACTTTTCTCAAATCAGGAAAACGATCCTTGCGCAAGTGCAACCAAACAAGATCACCTGGTTCAAATGTTATCTCTTTTCTACCCTTACTACCATAAGCACGATATTTCTCATTCATTTTCTCTATGTTTGCTTTAGTAGTTTCATGCATCTTAAGCAATAATTTAGCACGTGTAGTAGCATCAAAATTCAATTTTTCAGATGGTGGCAATGGTAGCAAATCAATAGGAGCACGTAGATTAAAGCCATAGACCACTTGAAACGGACTTACCTTAGTAGTGGAGTGTATTGACCTATTATATGCAAACTCAATATGAGGTAGACACTCTTCCCATAGCTTCAAGTTGGTCTTCAAAACATCCCTCAACATGGTGGACAATGTATGGTTGACGACCTCCGTTTGCCCATCCGTTTGTGGGTGACAAGTAGTAGAAAATAGCAACTTCGTTCCCAACTTATGCCACAACGTCCTCCAAAAATGACTTAAGAATTTAGCATCACGATCTGAAACGATGGTATTGGGAACTCCATGCAAGCGTACGACCTCTCTGAAAAACAAATCAGCAACATTGGTAGCGTCGTCGCTCTTGTGACAAGGTATAAAATGCGCCATTTTAGAGAACCGATCTACCACCACAAAAATACTATCCCTCCCCCTCTTAGTTCTAGGTAATCCTAACACAAAATCCATAGAAATATCCTCCCAGGGTACACTAGGAACGGGTAGAGGCATATAAAGACCATGTGGGTTTAGACGAGACTTAGCTTTATTGCAAGTAGTGCATCGTGCCACATAGCGCTCAACATATCGTCTCATCCTAGGCCAATAGAAGTGTGTGGACAACACATCTTCAGTTTTCTTTGATCCAAAATGACCCATCAAACCACCACCATGTGCTTCCTGCAATAACAACAAGCGAAGAGAGCTAGCCGGCACACATAACTTGTTAGCACGAAAAAGATATCCATTATTCAGCACATATTTGTTCCAAGCATGGTCATCTGTACAATTTGCAAAAGCATCTTTGAAGTCCAAATCAGTAGCATACATGTCCTTCAATGTTTCTAAACCAAAGATCTTATAATCAAGTTGAGAAAGCAATGTATAACGTCTAGATAAAGCATCGGCAATCACATTATCTTTCCCTTTCTTATGCTTAATGATATATGGAAAAGTCTCAATAAATTCTACCCATTTAGCATGTCATTTATTCAGATTTGCTTGACTACGTATATGCTTCAATGCTTCATGATCCGAATGAATAATAAACTTCTTAGGAAAAAGGTAATGTTGCCAAGTTTCAAGCACACGCACTAAGGCATATAATTCCTTATCATAGGTAGAATAATTCAACTGTGGACCATGTAATTTCTCACTAAAATAGGCCACGGGTTTACCTCCTTGTAGAAGCACACCTCCTATTCCAAAACCACTAGCATCACATTCTAACTCAAAAGTCTTACCGAAGTCGGGTAGCTGAAGTAGAGGTGCATGTGTAAGGCAATCCTTGAGTGTGGCAAAAGCTTGTTCTTGTGCTGGTTCCCAAGTAAAAGTAACTCCCTTCTTGGTCAGCTCATTCAAAGGACTGGCTATGGTGCTGAAATCTTTCACAAAACGCCGGTAGAAACCTACAAGACCAAGAAAACTACGTACATGTGTGATAGTTTGAGGTTGCGGCCAGCTGTTGATTGCTTCTACCTTCGCTGCGTCAACCTCAATGCCCTGTGAAGTGACAACATATCCAAGAAACACAACTCGATCCGTGCAAAACGTGCACTTCTCAAGGTTACCAAACAATCTAGCCTCACGTAGGACAGAAAAAACAGCACGTAGGTGTTCAACATGTTCAGTGGAAGACTTGCTGTAAATCAAGATATCATCAAAGTATACTACCACAAAGCGTCCTATAAAGTGCCGTAGGACTTCATTCATCAAGCGCATGAAGGTACTAGGTGCATTAGTAAGTCCAAAAGGCATGACAAGCCACTCATATAATCCAAACTTTGTTTTAAAATCATTTTTCCATTCATCACCTAGTTTCATGCGAATTTGGTGGTGGCCACTACGGAGATCGTTCTTAGTAAAGATAATGGCATCACTAAGCTCATCAAGCATGTCATCCAATCTAGGAATAGGGTGTCGATATCGAATGGTGATATTATTAATAGCACGACAATCAACACACATGCGCCAACTACCATCTTTCTTAGGCACCAAAAGAACGGGTACTGCACAAGGACTAAGGCTTTCACGGACGTACCCACGATCAAGAAGGTCCTGTACTTGTCGCTGAATTTCTTTTGTCTCCTCTGGATTGGTATGGTACGCTGCAAGATTAGGAAGAGACGCTCCCGGGATCAAATCAATTTGGTGCTCGATGCCGCGTATTGGTGGCAGCCCAGGTGGTATCTCAGCAGGGAAAACATCGTTAAACTCCTGCAAAAGGTCAGTGACTACAACAAGAACAGAGCTAGGAATGTTTGCAAGTGAAAACAGCACGTTCGTGCAAATCAAGCCATATATCATGGGAGTATCATCACAAATTTCAGCAAGGTTAGTTTTAGTTGCAAGCATGACACGTCCTTTCAGATTAATAACTTGTGATGAAGAAGGAGAAGCAACTTTATCTTTCTGTTGCCTCGAAAGCGTTTTAGCTACTTGCTGATTTTCAGAAGGTTGTTTGCTCGTTTGTGCGTCCTTAGCATGTTTTCTTGTTCAAATTTCACAATTTCAGCAGGAGTCATAGAAGCAATGTAACTTTCTTTCCTTTATACATAAATGTGTACTTATTACTCCTACCATGGTGTGTAGCATCAGTATCATACTCCCAAGGTCTACCAAGTAATAGAGAACATGCTTGCATTGGTACTACATCAAAATCAGCAACTCCGAAGTATGTACCAATGGAAAATCTGATGTGAGCAGTTTGTGTTACCTTGACCTTACCGCTATTGTTGAACCATTGCACGTGGTAAGGGTGTGGATGTGCACGTGTGGGAAGTTGAAGCTTAGTTACCATGTTGTGGCTCACCAAATTGTTGCAACTACCGCTGTCGATGATGACACGTACACGGCGGTCATTGACAATGAAGAAGGTCTGAAACAGATTGTTCCGTTGTGCCCGATCATCCTAGTCCATGTGAGTGCTCAAAACACGTTGTACAATCAGTGCTTCATGGTCAGCAGAGGCATCCAGTGCAAAAACAACATCATCATCGGAAGCATCGTAATCTCCTGCAATGTTAGCAGCAAGTGCATATTCATCCTCAACATCACTAGCACTTACATAGCCACCATCTTCCATAGCAATATAAGCCCACTGACTAGGGCAGTCTTTCATAACGTGGCCGAATCCTTTGCATCGGTGACACTGGATCGCTGCAGAACGTGCAGTAGAGGCCGCCGAGGAGGTGGGCTTGGCTGGCGCCTTGGATGCTGCAGCCTTGGAGCTCTCAGCCTGGGGTGTAGATGCAGAAGGTGCTGATGTAGCCGCCGGTCGAGAAGGTGGTGGTGGTCGCTGCTGCTGCCCACTTGAGCGTGAAGTGGCACCACCAATGTTGGTCCTCATGCTGCGTTGTGGTTGTTGGCGACCCTGCAATTCTTTTTCTGCAAGTATAGCAAGGTGGAAAAGACGAGTGATAGTATTGTATTCTTTATAATCAATGATATCCTGAATTTCACGTCTTAAACCACCATAAAAACGGGCCATTTTATCCTCATTGTCCTCCTCAATTTCAGCACGCATGCAACCTATTTGCAACTCCTGATAATACTCCTCTACCGATTTATTTCCTTGGTTTAGGCGCTGCAATTTTTTTCTCAAATCACGTTTATATGAAGGAGGAACCCATCTACCACGCATTTGCCGTTTTAACATACCCCAATTTTGTGGTTCATTGCCAACCTGAACTATTTCAGTCCACCAAAGAAGAGCATATCCAGTGAAGTCACTAGTAGCTAAGCGCACGCGGTGGATAGCAGGAACCATGTGAGCATTAAATTTTTGTTCGACTGACATCTCCCAATCTAAATATGTATCTAGATCGTAGGTGCCAGCAAAATGAGGTACTAAAAATTTTACCTTAGAGTAGGGATCATTGTTCCTGCGGTTGTCATTGTTACCTCGAGGATGGCGGTTGCGGTGGCCGCCCATACCTTGACGATTGAACTGAAAGCGATGACGTGCAGCCTCATCAGGGTCAATGCCATTGTTCCCGGCATCAGATAGGTCGTCTTCCTCCTCAACATGGTCATCTTCCTCCTCAACATGGTCGTCGTCGGCTTGTGCAGCAGGCAAGCGTGTCTCCAAGGCAGTCATCCGGTCCACTAGGTCAGCCACAGTACGCGCGAGATGTTCGATGGAGTGTTGGGTCTGCCGCTGAGACTCCAGAAGAGCACGTCGTGAGACACAGTCATTAAAATCGGATGGAGGGGTACCGTTGTTATCTGCCATGTTAGTGAAAAGACAAACAACAAAGAATAATCCTTATGGAACACAACTAGGTGGAGTGGTGGGTGTGTGGTGGAATCAATCCGTCAAGCGCCTTACCCACACTTGCAAGTGTTCTTACCACGCCGCAGTGAGGTCACCGGCCTACAGGTGAAGAACCAAGTGGAGGGTGGTGGGCGATTGCAAGAAATGAACCTATCCTGACCAAGAGAAGGTGTAGCTTGGAAGGAAAAGTAAGTAGCAAGGAATAGCGATAGTAATAACAGTTAAACCAAGTTCAATAAGTGTTCCCTAGTACTCATCAAAGTTGCTAGTCTAAGTGCTCCCAAGGTGAAATTCAAGCAATAGAGGGAAACTATGTGCCCAAAACTCAAGTGGATGCAGAAGAAGGTAGCAAACGATAGGACCGGTTCTCTTTTGCTTCGCTACTTCTCGTTTCTTTTTTTTTCTTTTTTTTTTCTTTTTTTTGACCATATTTTTTTTGAATAAGGATGACAAGAGATGCAACCACAAAAATTGGCACCTGCAACTGAGGTGGGATGTGGTTCACAGAAATTCAACAAGTTCTCTGAACGGCGTGCAAAAACTTTGACCAATTTTTTCTTTACCTTCCTGATTTTTTTGGCAATTCTAATGAAGGCAAATAGTGGTACCCTGTTTCGGTCGGCTCCAAATTGGGTAAAGAAGATGCTCAAAAAATTTCAGATTTTTCTGACAAACGAGCGAAAAGTTATGCCTGTTTTACTGAAGGGGGGTCACAAGGACTCGATGTGGAAAACGACTAGGGTTGTGGAGGGAGGTTTTCGGGTGGTGAATTTTTTTTTGAGACACAAGATCAACTACTACTCAAACGACACAAAGGGGGATTAAACCAGCAACAAGACTCGACCAAGAACACAAACTCAACAAAGTTAAAAACTGAAATTAAAATCGCAAGGCACAAAGGGGTTTTCGGTGGGGATTTTTTTGTGAGGGTTTTCTAGACTCTAGGTAAAAATAAAAGAAGATCGAGATTACCTAACGGGAAATCTGAGCTCTGATACCAACTAATGGGGGATTGGTCCTAGTCTTCCGCTAGGTAAGGATAACTTGGATTGGTGGAGAATCTTGACGTTGATGATCCAAGGCTCCGGTCCGGCAGATCAAAACCTTGCAATCGCTACACCACCATCTCCGTTGGTTATCAACCACGCAAGGCGCGATTGACCTCGCCACGAAGGCTAGTTCCTGCAAGCGAATCCAAGAACACAAGCAAGAACAGGAAGAAAACAAGTCGAATGCCAAATCACATATGAACTATGATGAGGAGAGGTTTCACAAACGCTGTTGCAGCAGCCAATCGGTCCAATGCAAGAGCGGGATATAAACACATGAGTGTAGATGCAAACAAAGCAAAACCTAACCCTAATGACGGCTGTCGTGAGTATATAGGGTGTGGGCAGCCTGTAGGAGGCGCACATGACTCGGACTATGGGCCAACATGGCCTCCAACTCAGTACAAGGTCCAACTCGGCCCAATTCTATCACACATGACTGTTTCGGTCACACAGGATGACTCGAGACTCCAAATGAGGCGAAACCAACGCCAAAAGATCCGTCTTCTCCTTATCTTTCCAAAAAGTCCAAGAACGCGCCAATCAGACTTCGTATGAGGAAGTTATGCCCATTTTGGTGCATGGTGGTTGATGTAGTCCGAACCAGCGAATTCTTGACTTCAAATCATCCGTGCGACTCCATCTTCAACTCCAACTCTCCTATTCCATCTCCCATGTTCCTAAGCAACAAAATATCACTAGTATTCAGTAGCATCCCATCCAAACAAATATTAATATAGTTGCTAAGGAAAGAATTAACCTCATGGTTCAAGCGACGGGCACGGGCGCGTGTGATTGGTCCTTGTAATTGAATTGTAGGTGGAGGCTCCATGTGTGTATCATGTGAAGTGATGTCCTCATCACATGTACCCGGATTGGGCTAGCCCGACTTCATGGCCCCTCTGCCCGATAGTCGCTCGCTGCCCGTGTACCTGAGTCACACGCGGCCTATACGCAGCAGGTCTTCTCCTCTCTTCGTGTCCTCTTTGACTTCCATTGACAATGACTCATCACATCTGGAGCCATGAGGCCCACGCTCTTCAGCATGGCTCCTCAGGACTCTGCTAGAGCCTTTGGCTCTCTCTAGTCGTGAAGTTGGGGAGGCTGACTTGGTCTCCATCCTTGGAGAGGCTGAAGGGTTGAAGCTTGATGCTGCTCCCGAACGGGCGGCTTACCAGGTACGAAGCATCTGCAAAAAATAGTTTAATCTAAACATGCATATATAATTTACTTACATTGCTCTTCTTCTTCTTTACAACATGTCATTCTAGCTCGAGTTGCGGCTATATCGAATGAGCGAGAATGCAACCGACTCAAAGAGAAGGTAACGACTCTTCAAGGGAGTCTTATCGACTCTGAGAACCGAGCTTCGAGCTTGGAAGAGATGGCTTCTAAGGAGCAGAGCGCTAAAGCTAGGTTGGAGGTTGCGAAGGAGGAGCTCGAGGCTAAGCGGGTTGTACTCCAGGCTCAAGTGGAAAGGCTCCGAAAAGAGCAGGCAGCTTCGGGGGATGAACTTGTCAAGCTCCGAGAAGAGCAATAAGGTTTGGCTGAGGAGGCAAAGAAGTTTCTCGGATAGAAAAATCTCCTAATGACGGAGACAGCCAGACTCTCCTCTTTAATGTTCCAGCTAACTAAGTCAAATAAAGTATTGGCCGTAGAAAATATAAAGTGTGAGAGTGCGGCCTCTGAGACCATGGATGCCCTTTGGGGTGTTCTGGAATACTTTGGCACTTCTTGCGCCTCCTTGTCATCTGCCAATGACTCCCTACTGCGAAAGATGAAGATGATCTAAGCAGCAGCGAAGACAATGAAGACTGCGGGTACTCGGTATGGAGAGATCTCCGGCCAAGTAGCTGCTCTCAGAGTGCTTCGCTACTATGAAGACATCGGATTATCTATTTCACCGGAGCTCGGAGCAGCCCCCGCTAACATTGGCGGTGATCGACTATTAACCCCTTCACCTGACGTGGTCGCAACATGGGATGCTTTTCAGCCATCCCGGAGAGCTGAAGGTTGGTCAGCCGTGAAGGCGTGGATCGATGAAGGTCTCCATCAAAAGTAAGCACGGGCGCAGCCTTCGAGCAGTAAACCTCCTTTGGACCCAAAGGTTTTGTTCTCCTTAGGGCTCTACCTATGTAGAAACTTATGTTTTTGTTCTCTTTTGAATGAAAAGACTTATTTGGAAATGTTTTTAGGCTTAACCACCTTTTTTAGATGAGCTCAAAGTGTTAGAGGTTAACAAAGAGCTCTGCCTACAATGGGCTAACTTCAAAGCCTTAAGGCCTCACAACCATCCCCGATTTTCAATTCCTCGGGGAAGCCACAGAGAGGTTATACTCGAGATATGTAAGGAGGTATTAGCCTATATTAAGGAAGAAAAAGGGGAAGAAACTGTTAATATGGCATATTCATCTTTGGAGGACATTGATTGGTCCGAAGAAGAGTGGTCTGGCGAGGAGCAAGCGAAGAGTAGCCCCGAACGACTTCGGACCTGGGCTGAGCTTCAACAAGAGCAAAGGGATTTACGTGCTTCAAAGAAGGGGAAAAGAGTTAAGTGTAAAGTTTTTAAGACTTCGGGCTCCGGGACGAGTCGCCTTCGAAGTCGAGCCAACTTTGAATCTAACTCTGGGGATCGAAGGGTTCTCCGTTTCCTCCTTGGCTTAGACACAAATTTTTCTTAATGTAATATAATCCATTGAGTAATATAAACTAGAATGCTTCAAAATTGTCTCATTTTCACCTAGCCCCTCTTTGGGGGTAAGCATCTTTGATTTTCAAGCGAAGATGGTTACGCACAACGATTGTAATACCAATTAACAGCACAATTTCAATAACTTCTAATTTCGGAGGCTCGAAGCCCCTTATTATATTAAAAGGAATTAAGGACTCGTAGTCCAAAATTCGAATAGATGGTCGCTAAGGACCTCGAAAATGTCTTCGACCTCATTGGTCCGGAGTCTGAAAATGGTAGCTTCGTACTCTTTTTCGAATGCAGTCGCTTCGGACTCATTTTCGGATGTATTAGAATCCGATTATAACGGTCGCTTTGGACACTTTTCACGGATGTTTTCAAGCTAATTGCTCGGAGTCCGTATAATTTGGTCTCTTTGGATTCTTTTTACGGATGCTATCAAGCCAGTGGCTCAGAATCCGCTTTCTGTGGTCTCCTTTGACTCTTTTTACGGATGCTTTCAAGCTAATTGCTTGGAATTGGTAGAATTTGGTCTCTTTCTACCGATGCTATCAAGCCGATGGCTTGGAATCCATTTTTTATGTAACTGTTGGGGGAAAATATCCCATCTTCGGGGTTATTGTCGTAACAGCACAAAAGCAGATAATGGATTCGAAGGTTTCCAGACGTTCATCTTCGAAGATACCCTGAGTCAGGCTCGAAGTACTAAGATAGGCATTGGTTCGGAGTATATCTTCGAACTAAGGCTTTTCGAGATCTTTATTGCCAGCTAAGATGGAAGATTTATCTTTTATATTATTAGATTAGTCTTTTACCATTTTAGCCCTATCAAGGGTACCGAATAGTTCCCACTATGTCGGTTGTAATAGAGGGGTAAATAGGTCTTTTCCTTAATATTTAGGCCTATAAATACCCCCCATTTCACCCTGTAATAGGGACCGAATACAAGTTATTCAATACACACATTCGAACCATTCTAAGTTATTATCCATTTGGAGGCTTAGAACAGTTCACTTCGCAAACACTCCGTTTGTTAGTTTCTAATCTACAGAAACCTGTTAGCGTAATCTTTTACGCCAACAGTTGGCGCCGTCCGTGGGGAACCTAGTCCGAAAAACTTCGTTCTCTACCAACTTCTTACATCATGCCTCCTAAGCGGAGCGCACCTTGTAACCCTGTTCGGAGGTCCTCTCGGATCTCCGGAGAGACACCATCCGATACGGTTGATGTCGGAGGGCCTTCGACATTCCCTCCACCTCAAACTCCGGAAGGAGTTTCCATCCCTCGAACATACGAAGCTTCTCCGCCAAATCCTTTCATACTTCGACCACCTGGAATCCCTCTTCCACCTTCCATCCCACTTCGAACTGATCCTACTAGTTCTCAAGATCCGGAAGATCCTTCCAGAGGAGATGAAGACAATCTTGGAAATATGGCCACTCAAATGGCCAACCTTCAAGCTGAAGTAGCAAGGTGGCGACAAGAAGCTGCGAACAGGCTTCGCTCTCAAGCCATCCCAGCTATCCCAGAAGTGCCCGAAGACGACGAACCCGATTATCCCGAAGCCCCGGAGAACGCCTCCTTCGATAATGAATCTCCGCTGCATCCTGAGCTGCAGAAAGTTCGCTTTGATCCGAAGTTTAAGACTTCGAAGCTCTGTAAGTATGCTGGAGATGAAGATCCCGGAGAGTTTGTTCGTTCTTATGCCCTAGCAATTGAAGCTAGCAGAGGAGTTCGAGACACCATGGCAAAGTGCTTCCCCTTATCTCTTCAAGGAGTGGCATTAAGGTGGTTCTGGTCCTTGAAGCCAGGATCAATTAATTCATGGGGGCAGCTGAAGAAGAAGTTTGTAAGTAATTTTCAAGGCACCTTCGTGCCTCCCATGTCAACAGGAAGCCTTTTCCAGGTGAAACATCTCCCCGGAGAGACATTGAGGCAATATTTCAAGCGCTTCGCTCATACGAAGTCGCAGATCCAGGGGTTGTCTGCATCTTCGGTAGTTGATGCAGCTCGGGAAGGCGTCACTCATCAAGGCCTCCTGGATAAGCTTCATCGGAAAAGCATCTCCTCGGTCTCTCAGTTGATGTCATACTTCGAGGAGTATGCGAGGTCAGAAGAAGGTTGGCTTCGAAGAACTGCAGCTACTTCATCCATATTGCAAGAAGTTAAAGTAGAAGTAAAAACTTCGGCACAGCCGCAAGAACCAGTCTTCGAAGTTCAACATGATCGGAGAAGAGGGCAAAAGCACCCTCGTTCTGAAGTCTTGAATATTGCACCCCCACAGAAGTTTATACAGAGAGCTCCACAGTCTTCGGGGAACAAGGCCAGCGGCTGGAGGCCGTCAGGGAAAACGGCTGGCAAAGGCCAGACCCTTTTCTGCTGCATCCATGGTGAAAATCGAAGCCATGCAACTGATACTTGCAAGGCTATACTTACTCTAAGAGGAGAGTATCTAGAAAGAACTTCGGGTGGAGGTACTACCGACCGAGTTCCAGCTGCAGTGCGCCCAGAGCCGGTTCAGGCTGTGGCGCGGATAGAAAACTTTGATGCCGCAAGACACCCTCCAGTGGCCAATGTTATGCCACCCCCGAAGCAAGAGGAAGGGCAAGACCGAGGGAAAAGAGTAGTCCTCCCCATCTCTGGAGGAGGTACCCTCGGAAGTATGTCAAAGAGACAGCAAGAGACTACGTCAGTGACGTAGGCCATATTGGGACTTCGTCGTCTGCAGCTGCAATGCCGGAGTGGTCTCATGTACCGATATCCTTTTCTGCGGAGGATGCAGCTGGCATTAAGTTCCCGCATGCAGACCCACTTGTTATCACTACTGATATTGCGGGCACTGAAGTTTGAAGGGTGTTGATTGACGGAGGTAGTTTGGCAGACATCATTTTTGTTCAAGCCTTCGATCAATTGTGCATTTCTAGAAAGCATCTCCTTCCAGCGGCTCGTCCTTTGCAAGGCTTCGCAGGACCTCCGCTTGATGCACTTGGCCAAATAGGCCTGGAAGTTACCTTCGGGGAAGGTTTGTTGGCTCGAACTGAGGAAGTAATCTTCGATGTTATAGATGCCCCGTATGCTTACAACGTCATCTTCGGAAGAGGCATGCTAAACCAGTTCGGAGCTGTGGCGCATCACAATTATTTGTGCATGAAGATGCCCACACAAGCAGGAGTCCTTACTGTCTTCGGAGATCAAGCTATCGCTCGGCGAGCGGAATATGGTCATGGTCCCCCTCTTGATCCAAGACAAGTAAACAATGTACAAGACAATGAAGAAATTTTTTCAGCCCCTTCCGAAGCTTCAAAGAAATCCTTTCCGAGACCAAGTCCTGAAGGAGAGATTGCAGCGAAGGTCATTGTTAAAGATGGTAAAGAGTATACATTTCAATTTGGTAAAGATTTACCTCCAGAAGTTGCAACCTCCTTGGAAAAGGTGGTGGAAGAGAATTTGGATGTCTTCGCTTGGTCTGACGAAGATATCACCGGAGTCGATCGGGATATCATTGAACATAGTTTACTTGTAAACCCGAAGGCCCGCCCTGTTCGGCAAGGACTCCGGAAAATGTCTGCAGAAAGAGCTGCTCTAGCGAAAGACGAAGTTGAGAAATTGTTGAAGGCTGGGATTATCAGAGAAGTGGCTCACACAGAATGGTTAGCCAACCCAGTCTTCGTCAGAAAGAAGTCTTCCGGAAAGTGGCGCATGTGCATTGATTTCACATCCTTGAATAAAGCATGCCCTCGTGACCCCTACCCCATGCCCCGAATTGATCAATTGGTCGACTCCACCGCAGGTTCGGAGTTATTAAGCTTCCTTGACGCGTATTCTGGTTATCATCAAATATGGTTGAAGCGCGAAGATGAGATCAAGACAAGCTTTGTAACTCCTTCGGGAGTCTTTTGTTATGTAAGAATGCCCTTTGGCTTAAGAAATGCTGGGGCTACTTTTTCGAGGTTAGTTGCTAAGGCTCTAGGTCATCAACTAGGTCGCAATGTGGAGGCCTATATGGATGATATTATAATAAAGAGTGCTTTAAAGCACCAACATAGCCTAGACTTAGCAGAAACATTCAATAGCCTTCGGGCATGTGGGATCCGTCTTAACCCCGAAAAATGTATCTTCGGAGCTAAGGCTGGAAAGTTGTTAGGGTATTTAGTTTCAAGCAGGGGAATTGAAGCTAGCCCTACTCAAATAACTGCGCTACAAAAGATGGCTCCTCCGGAAAATTTAAAGCAAGTGCAAAAGCTGACTGGTCGTCTGGCAGCACTTAGCAGGTTTTTATCAAGGTCTACGGAGAGAAGCTTGCCTATATTTAAAGCATTGAAAGGGTCCGAATATTTTGCATGGACACCGGAGTGTCAGAAAAGCTTCGAAGATATTAAAGAGTATCTCAGCAATCTTGCTACACTCACGGTGCCTACTGCGGACGAAACCCTACTCCTTTACCTTGCAGCTACAGGTTCTGCTGTCAGTGCAGTCCTTGTCAGAGAAGTGGATTTCAATGGGAAGTTGGTCCAAAATCCTGTTTATTTTGTATCCGAAGCATTATCGGGAGCGAAGACAAGATACTCCGAACTCGAGAAGTTCGTTTATGCTCTGATAATGGCTTCGAGGAAATTAAGACATTATTTTTTGGCTCACAATGTAATTGTACCAACTTCGTATCCTTTAGGAGATATGCTTCGAAGTAAGGATTCCACTGGAAGGATTGGGAAGTGGGCAGTTGAGCTAGCACCCTTCGGCATATCTTTCCTAGCAAGGACAGCAATCAAATCGCAAGTCTTAGCAGATTTTGTAGCAGAATGGACTCCGCCTGCAAATTTGGTTCCGGAGAAGTCGAGTGACGGAGTTTGGACTGTTTATTCTGATGGGGCTTTCCAAGCATCCGGAGCAGGCATTGGAGCAGTATTAATTTCGCCTTCAGGGCAAAGAGCAATGTACTCCGCAAGACTCAACTTTAAGTCTACCAATAATATAGCGGAGTATGAAGGGATTTTATTGGGACTCCGAAAAGCACGTGCTCTAGGGGCTACAAGAATTATTATAAAGACAGATTCTCAGATAGTAGCAGGGCACGTAGATAAAAGTTTCCAGGTTCGGCATCCACAGCTTGCAAAGTACTTAGAAGAAATCCGTAAAATCGAAGCACACTTCAAGGGTATTTCCATTCGGAGTATACCAAGAGCAGAAAATGTGCAAGCGGACATCTTAGCAAAAGCTGCAGCCAGAGCTGTGGATGTACCAGAAGAAGCTTTCTATGAGGAGCTCAGTATACCCTCGGTGCCACAAATTCCCTCTGCAGAGATTCTTTGCATTCCTAGTGCAGATTGGAAAAATTCGATCATGGAACTTTTACAGGGAGGAACAAATTTGCCCTGAGGAGCCACAATTGTCAAGATTGAAGCTTAGAGCTAGAAATTATCAAATAATCAACGGTATTTTATACAAGGCCGGAGTATGTTCCCCTCTACTCCGATGTATATCTCAAGCCGAAGGTCAAGAAATTCTTCGAGAAATTCATGAAGGCCTTTGTGGTAGCCATTTAGCCCCGCGAGCTTTGGCAGGAAAAACACTTCGCCAGGGGCTTTACTGGCCTACAATAACAGCTGATGCGGAGAGCTTAGTCCGCACTTGTCAAGGATGCCAGTGGATGGGTCGACGAAGTCATCGCCCACCAACAGCTCTTCAAGTCATTGCTCCGGTATGGCCTATGGCCAGATGGGGTATGGATTTAATCGGTCCCTTTCCAGTAGCCAAGGGAAATCTGAAGTTCGCAGTGGTAGCTATTGAATATTTTTCTAAATGGGTGGAAGCAGAGCCCTTGACAGCTATCACTTCGAACAATGTACAGAAATTCTTCTGGAAGAATATCATTTGTCGGTTCGGAGTGCCTAGACAACTCACAGTTGATAATGGAACACAGTTCGATGCAGAACCTTTCAGAAAGTTTTGCGAAGATCTAGGCATTCAGTTATGTTTTGCTGCAGTGAGGCATCCTCAGTCTAATGGAGCCGTAGAACGAGCCAATGGAAATATTTTGTCAGGGCTAAATCGAAGGATAGTAGGATTAGCAAAGGGACTGTGGACCGAAGAGCTTCCGAAGATTTTGTGGTCCATTCGGACTACGCAAACAAGGTCCACAGGTTTTACTCCATTCAGACTACTATTCGGAGATGAAGCTATGACTCCAACGGAGCTCAAAGGAGGATCATTTCGCAGCACCGAACCGGAGATTGAAGAAGAAAGACAAGCTTCGCTAGATTTATCAGAAGAAACAAGACTTCGAGCTGTGGCAAACTTATCAAAGTATCATCAGCAGACGAAGGCTTGGTTTGACCCGAAGGTTAAACTCAATGAACTAAGACCGGGTCATCTTGTTCTACGAAGCATTATAGCGCCAGGGAAGTTAGGAAATAAATGGGAAGGTCCATACCTAATTGTTCGTTCAGGACGCCCTGGCTCTTTTAAGTTAGCTAATTTAGAAGGTGAAGAGTTAGCACATACTTGTCATGCGGAGCACCTAAAGCGATACTTCGCATAAGGGCTCCTTGTAATTCACTTGTAATCATCTTCTGAATTAATAAAGCATATGGTCCAGATAATGCCTTCCCCTCATAGACTTCCAGCTTCCGAGTGTACGCACTGGAACCGCGGGGTCGACCGAGAGGGAAGTGTCATGAAGCTGAATCGTATTTTCGGACTTCGAACCATTGGTTCGAAGCTTCCGACGTGGGGGCTGACATAATCCGGAGTCCAAGCCACCGGCTTGTAGGCATCCGTAAAAGAGCCCAAAACCAAATCATACGGAGTCCAAGCCATTGGTTGGTAGACTTCCGTAAAAAGAGCCGAAGGTGGCCAAAACTTGCGAAGTCCAAGCCATTGGCTGGTAGACTTCCGCAAAAAGAGCCGAAGGTGGCCAAAATATACGGAGTCCAAGCCATTGGCTGGTAGACATCCTTAAAAAGAGTCCAAAGAGACCATTGCAAACTCCGAACCATTGGTTCGACAGAGATCGCAAAAATGAGCCGAAGGTGGCTAAAGCAAAACAGAGTTTGAGCCATGAGCTTCGAATGTCTGTTAGCATAGTCCAAAGTGACAAATTATCTAAGATACTAAGGTATCTTGAAAGTTATCTCAAGTGATTTCTTTCAAAAAACAAGGGTACTAAGTTGCCATTCTTCAGACTACAAATAGTCGAAGACATTTTATAAGATTTTAAAAAAATCTTTAAATTGCAAAGGGGCTCCGAACCCCCAAAAAATTGTACTCCGAAGTTCATTCTTTGCGCATAACCATCTTTGAATACAGTTCGAAGTTGCTTATACCCAAAGAGGGGCTAGTAAATATGGAGACAATTTTAAATCGGTATTCATTATTCAAACGAATGTGTTTACAGATTACATCATGAAAAATTGGTATCTATACCAAGAAGGAATCGAAGACCTCTTCGGTCTCTAGAGCTAGGGTTGGAACGACTAGTTCCAGCGCCGGGAGTTCTAACAACTTTGCGTTTAACTCTCTTGCCCCCTTCGAAGCTCTAAAATCCTTCTGTTCTTGTTGAAGCTCGGCCCAAGTTCGAAGCCGTTCGGGGCTCCTTTCCCAGCTTCCAAGTTCTTCAGGTTTTTTACTTCGGACTTCATCTTCGTCTTCAGACCATATAACATCTTCAGAAGACGAAGTGTTTAAGTTAACCTCTTTTTCTTCCTCTTTAATATAAGACAGTATATCTTTGATTACTTCGGGCGCAATTACACCGGAGCTATCTCGAGGAATTAGAAATCGAGGACGTTTATAAGCTTTTAGAAGATCGAAGGTGGTCCATAATGAGCGAACTTCGTCGTTAAGGTCTAACACTTCGATATCTTCCGTATGAGGCAAAGCCTAAAAATATGACAAACAAATTTTCATTGATAAATGTTCATAAGCATAAAGCTTTACATGCCCAAAAATCCTAAGGTATTTCTAAACCTGCGGGTTCGGAGGAGGCTGACTGCTTGAAGCTTGGGTCCGAACTTGCTTCTGGCGTTGGCCTTCGTCGATCCAAGCCTTGATCGCGGAACGACCTTCGGCTCTCCATGAAGTTTGGAAGGCTCGTCAGGCAGCAGCCACACCTTCGGAAGGAGTCAGAAGTCGCTCGTCGTCGAAGGTAATTGGGCCCCCTCCTGCGTCCGGAGTTATCGATCGGCCCAGATCTTCGTAGTAGCGAAGTAGGCCGACAGCAGCCACTTGTCCGGAGAGTTCTCCGTATCTAATGCCCGCTGTCTTCATCTGCTTCGCCACTCCTTGGATCCTTTTCAACCGGCGCAGAAGAGTGATGTTATCATCAGAAGGAAGTATTCCAGTAGTACCGAAGTACTCTAGGACACCTAGCAACTGATTCATAACTTCCACAGCCACCTTCTCGGACTTCAGCTTATCTTCGTTCAGCGCGTCCTTCGTCGAAGTGACTTCTCCCAGAACCCCGGAAAGTCTAGCATTTTCAGTGGTCAAAATATTCTTTTGGTTTAACAGCTGGCTAGCTTCCTCTTGGAGTCTGACAAGCTCGGTCCCCGCAGTAGCGTGCTCCGCCCGCAATTTTTCAACTTCTGCTCGAAGCACAATTCTCTCTGCTTCGAGCTCTTTATTCGCAGCCTCCAAACCTTGTCTGGCCCTTCGCTCTGTTGACACTATATTGTCCATCTGAGCCACTCGGCTTTCGGAGATGCTAAGATTCCTTTGAAGGACGTTATTTTCCTCCCGAAGACGAGCGATCTCTTCATCATTACATATATTCGCAGCTCGGGCCAAGACAGTTTGCTGCAAAAATAAAAAATTAAGGTAAATATTTATTCGTAGATGAATTCTATGTTATTTCGCAAGTGCTTCGTACCTGGTAGGCTGCACGTTCTATAGCGGCATTAAGCTCCGTCCTGTCCGCCTTGCTCAGAATGGCCACTAAGTTGGTCTCCCCTATGTCACGGCTAGCTCGATCCAAAGGTTCGAGCAAAGTCCGAAGACTAGTTGTTTGCCCTAAGAAAGAATCTAGCAGGGGGAGCATACTTATTGCCTGTTGGTCATCTTCGTCCATCGAAGGACCGGAGCGTTGGCATGTGGTCTTCGGAGCCTCTGGAGACTGGCCCTCCCCGGAAGATTCGCTCTCGTCTATTGAATCAGACGGAGTTGATCCGGAACTCGCAGCAGGGAGGGGTTCTATATGTCTTTTGTCTCTTCCAGGTCCCATTTGAGTAGCTCTCTGGGTTGGCTCTGAAGTCGTCGAAGGTCCAGGAATTATTTCTTCCTGGCGGACCTCTTCCATAGGAGTGGACTCTGTAAAAAAAATAATATATAAAGTATTATACATTGTATAAATACACAAAATAAACATGAAAGAGTTATTCGAAGTCTACCTTCGACATTTTGCAGAGGAGTCATCATCGGACTGTTCGGCGGATCGAAGGTTAGATCTTCATCCGAATCAGCCGTTAAGTCTTCGACTGCAGGAGCATCGTCCTGAGCAATCCTTGTTGCCTCTTCGGGAATCGAAGCCATAGTAACTTCGACCCCACTCTCATTCACAGGAACTTCATCCTGAGATATATCTTCCTGAACTGCCGAAGTCCTTGGTTGCTCAAGATTATCTCGGGACTCCGGCACATTCACAGGTACTTCGGCTTGTGCAGTCCTTTGAGTTTCATCTTCTTCTATTAGATGCACAAGCAATCTCCCTTCATCCTCTTGGGAGTCAGAGACTGAAGCCCTTGAGCTCGAAGGCGCAGGATTCAAAGGTGCAAGATTTTTTGGCTTCCGAGCCACCTTCTTCACCGGAGTCTTTGCAGAGCTCGAAGTCCCAGCTTTGGCTTTCCTCTTTTTGGGTCCTTTCTCTGAAGGCACCCAATCCATCAGAGGGGGTGGAGTGATTTCCAGCATTCCCCATACTCTGTTAAATCTCTCCCAACTCCCGACCAACTTAATTCTCCATTCTTTTTCGGTCGGAGTTGGAGCGCCCAAAATCTTATCCGAAGCCCTTACGATTTGCTCCGAAGTAACAGGGGCTGAAGAAGCTAAAAAATGAATCAAGTTAGTTTTTCTTCGAATGAATATGCATAATACATGTTGTCTTCGAAGTTACCTGTAGGGCTCGAAGTCAAAGTGATTTTTCGGAGACCGCCTTCCGAATCCTCTTCGAAGATGATAGGCCAGTTGGCCATCAGTGGAGAGATTTGCAACCCGAGGAACTCTTCGGCTAAGTCTCGCATGCTCAACCTTCGGCTGATCCTCTGAAGTATGTTGAGGCGAGCTTCGAGCTGACCTTGGCCTGGTTGCACTAGGGCTTCTTTCCGGAATTGGATCTCTTTCAAAGGTCCGGCCAGAGGATTGCTCGCCCCAACTTCGGCATAAAACCACCTCATGACCCAGTCAGTATACCATCTAGCATTGATGGCTTTAGCAGGAAATTGAAGCGCATATTCGTCCCGAAGCCTAAAATTGATGCTTCCGAAGGCTACTACTACTTTTTCACCTCCGGGACCTACGAAGGTTTTAGGCTGGCATGAAGCTCTATGTAGCGCAGCGAAGATCTCTGCTCTCCCCTCACAACCTTCGGCTCTCAACGCCCATTCGAAGATAGCCAGACGAGCTACTGCGTTCGGAGACAGTTGAGGAAGGGTGACGTGAAATAAGTCAAGTACCTCCGCCAAGAAGTCCACTGCGGGAAGGCCCAAGCCGGCTTCGAAGAAGGCTTCGAAGACGACCACTTCTCCGGGCCTTGGTGACGGGATGAGTTCTTTTCCGGGCTTGCAGATCATAACTCCGGTGCTAATCCTCCCTTCTACTGTGATTGCCAGTGATTCCCTCTTGCAGGTAGAAGATCCCAGTTGAAAGGACTGGTCCAAGTACTTTGTTGATGGCGGGCAGAGACCTTGATCTTCAGCATTTTGAGGATTTCTCCCACCTGCCGCCATGGATGTCGTTGCGGATGCCAGAGACGCCGTCGCCAACGTCGCAGCCGCTGCTGCTGCAGCCGCCTGCTGCCGAGCCAAGGTCGACGGGGCTCCAGAACCCTTGGTCTTCACCATTGCAATCGCTGGGTTACTTTGGGGAAAATGGAGGCTAGGGCTCAAATAACTCAAAGGGCTCAGAAGGTGTTTGTTTGCGAGAGAGCGGTGAAAAGGTAAATAGGATTGTTCTAGGCCCTCTATTTATAGCTTAGACTTCACATTTTTACCGTTAGTCCATGCCGTTTCGCATTCCTTCCGTTACTTTTCTCCAAAATTAACGCATTCTGCAGTTTCTGTTAGAAGAAGCAAACTAACGGCTATTTATTCTAAGTCTAAAAGGCTTTCGGATTCCTTGAGTTAGTTCTAAGATAGTTCGAAAGTAATTATTCTAAGTTTGACTTGGAGTTTATATCTTCGTACATTTCGGAGATAAATTAAAATCTAATAACCCCTATGCCTGGTTATTTTTTCCTTCCGTATACTGCTCTCCTAACATTACAGGTTAAACGGAGAAGCGTATTCGAGGGGCTACTGTTGGGGGAAAATATCCCATCTTCGGGGTTATTGCCGTAACAGCACAAAAGCAGATAATGGATTCGAAGGTTTCCAGACGTTCATCTTCGAAGATACCCTGAGTCAGGCTCGAAGAACTAAGATAGGCATTGGTTCGGAGTATATCTTCGAACTAAGGCTTTTTGAGATCTTTATTGCTAGCTAAGATGGAAGATTTATCTTTTATATTATTAGATTAATCTTTTACCATTTTAGCCCTATCAAGGGTACCGAATAGTTCCCACTATGTCGGTTGTAATAGAGGGGTAAATAGGTCTTTTCCTTAATATTTAGGCCTATAAATACCCCCCATTTCACCCTGTAATAGGGACCGAATACAAGTTATTCAATACACACATTCGAACCATTCTAAGTTATTATCCTTTGGAGGCTTAGAACAGTTCACTTCGCAAACACTTCGTTTGTTAGTTTCTAATCTACAGAAACCTGTTAGCGTAATCTTTTACGCCAACAGTAACTTTCCCATGTTGACGGATATTTTGAGCCAGTGGCTCGAAGTGCGTAATTTCGGTTCAAATGAATAATACTTACCTCCGCAATCAGCTCCGTCCTCCTAGTGCATCCACTAGGAGTAGGAATCATTTTGAGAAGTAGGCATTAGTCGAACCATGAGCTTTATTCATATAGAAAGTGTTTACAAATGATTACAAGGAGCCCCTATGTGAAGTATCGCTTGAGGTGCTCTACATGCCATGCATGTTTTAATTCTTCACCTTCTAAATTAGCTAATTTAAAAGATCTGGGGCGTCCTGAACGTAGGATGATATATGGTCCTTCTCACTTATTTCCTAATTTCCTCGGAGCGATAATGCTTCACAGTACTAAATGACTCGGTTTAAGTTCATTAAGTTTAATCTTCGGATCATACCAAGTCTTCACAGCTCAAAGCCTTGTTTCTTCAGTTAGGTCTTGCGAAGCCTATCTTTCATTTTCCATTTTAGATTCGATGGTGTGAAGGGATCCTTCCTTAAGCTCCGTCGGCGTCATGGCTTCATCTCTGAATAGTAACCTAAAAGGGGTGAAACCTGTGGACCTTTCTTGAGTGGTCCGAATGGGCCAAAAAATCTTCGGGAGTTCTTCGGTCCATAGCCCCTTCGCTAATCCTACTATTCTTCGATTTAGGCCTGATAAAATATTACCATTAGATCGCTCGATGGCTCTGTTAGATTGAGGATGATGGACAGCTGCAAAACATATTTCAATGCCAAGACCTTCGTAGAACTCTCTAAAGGGTTCGGTATCAAATTGAGCGCCATTGTCGATTGTTAGCTGTCGAGGCGCTCTGAACCTGCAAATAATATTCTACCAGAAAAATTTCTGTACATTCTTTGAAGTGATAGATGTAAGGGGTTCTGTTTCGACCCACTTAGAAAAATATTCGATTGCTACCATTGCAAATTTTAAACTTCCTTTTGCCATTGGGAAGGGGCCAATGAGATCCATACCCCATCGGGCCATTGGCCACACTGGAGCAATAACTTGAAGAGGTGTTGGTGGATGATGACTCCATCTTCCCATCCATTGACAACCTTGGAAAGTGCGGACCAAGGCCTCGGCATCAACTACTATTGTAGGCCAATAAAGCCCCTGGCGAAGTGTTTTCTCTGCTAAGACTCGAGGGGCAAGATGGGTACAACAAAGGCCTTCATGAATTTCTCAGAGTATATCTTGGCCTTCGTCTTGGGAAATACATCGGAGTAGGGAAGAACATACTTTGGCCTTATATAAAATACCGTTGATAATATGATAATTCCATATTCTTAACTGCAATCTTGATAGCTTCGAGCCTTCGGGCAAATTAGCTCTGCCTTGCAATAATTCTATAATTGAACTCTGCCAGTCGGTGTTCGGTATGCATAGGACCTCCGCAGGAGGGAGTTGGGGCACCGAAGGGGAGGCAAGTTCTTCATAAAAAGCCCCTTCCGGAATATCTATGGCTCCGACTGCAGCTATTGCAAAGATATCAGCTTGTGCATTGTTGGCTCTTGGGATGCTTCAAACAGAGATCCCTTTAAATGCTGCTTCAATCTTGCGGATTTCTTCTAGATATTTAGCAAGTTGCGGATGCCGAACTTTGAAACTTTTATCAACGTGCCCTGCTACAATTTGGGAATCTGTTTTTATAACAACTCTTGTAGCACCAAGGGCACGTGCTTTGCGAATACCTACCAAAATTCCTTCGTACTCCACAATATTATTGGTGGACTTAATGTTGAGCCTTGCGGAGTACATTGCTTTCTGTCTTGAAGGTGAAATTATCACCGCTCCGACACCTACTCTGGATGCTTGAAAATCTCCATCGGAGTATATGGTCCATATTCCTTTACTTGATTCTTCCGGAGCCCATACTATAGACGGAGTCCATTCTGCTACAAAATCAGCCACTACCTGTGACTTGATTGCTGTTCTTGCTACAAAGGAGATGCCGAAGGGTGCTAGCTCAACAGCCCATTTTCCTATTCTGCTTGTAGAGTCCTTGCTTCAGAGCATATCTCCCAGAGGATAAGAAGTTGGTAAAAATACATTATGTGTCAAAAAATAATGTCGTAGTTTCCTCAAAGCCATTACAAGAGCATAAGTGAATTTTTCTAACTCAGAGTATCTGGTTTTTGCTTTGGATAAGGATTCTGATACAAAATATACTAGATTTTGTACCAACTTCCCATTGAAATCCTTTTCTCGAACAAGGACCGCACTGACAGTGGAGCCCGTAGCTGCAAGATAGAGGAGATGAGTTTCATCTGCGATGGACACAATGAGTGTTGAAAGGTTGCTAAGATAATCTTTAATATCATTAAAACTTTTCTAGCACTCCGGTGTCCATGCAAAATCTTCAGACCCTTTCAAGGCTTTGAATATTGGGAGGCTCCGCTCTGCAGACCTCGCCAAAAATCTGCTAAGGGTTGCAATGCATCCAACAAGCTTCTGAACTTGCTTCAAATTTTCCGACGGAGCCATGCTCTACAGTGCACTTATTTGAGTTGGGCTAGCTTCGATCCCCCTGGTTGAAACTAAATACCCTAACAATTTCCCAGATTGAGCCCTGAAGATACATTTTTTGGGGTTGAGGTGAACTCCACATGCTCGGAGGCTCTCAAAAGTTTCTGGTAAGTCTAGACTATGCTAGTGCTTTAAAGCACTCTTTATTACAATGTCATCCATATAGGCTTCGACATTACGCCCTATTTGGCGACCTAGAGCCTTAGCAATTAATCTTGAAAAAGTTGACCCGGCATTTCTTAAGCCGAAGGGCATTCTTACATAGCAAAAGACTCCCGAAGGAGTTACAAAGCTTGTCTTGGCTTCGTCTTCACATTTTAACCATATTTGATGATATCCGGAGTACGCGTCGAGGAATCTCAAAAGCTCAGAGGCAGCAGTGGAGTCGACTAATTGATCAATATAGGGCATGGGGTAGGGGTCATGTGGGCATGCTTTATTCAGGGATGTGAAGTCAATGCACATGCGCCATTTGCCGGAGGCCTTTTTCTTGATGAAGGCCGGGTTGGCTAACCACTTCGTATGAGCCACTTCTCTAATGATCCCGGCCTTCAATAATTTTTCCACTTCTGCTTTAGCAAGGTTCGCCCTCTCTGTTGACAATTTGCGAAGCCCCTGGCGAACAGGTCGAACCCTTGGGTTGACGAGTAGGTTGTGCTCAATGATACTTCGGTCAACTCCAGGAATATCTTCATCGGACCAGGCAAAGACATCCAAATTTTCTCTAACTACTTCTAGCGAGGTAGCAATTCCCGGAGGCAATTCCTTGCCAAACTAGATAGGATAGTCTTTGTTGTCCTTGACAATAATCTTCGTTACAATTTCATCAGGGTGAGGTTCCTCTAGAACATAATCTTTTTTCTCTTGCTTGAGAACAATTCTTAAGTTTTGATACCAATCCATAATGTTTGTTCCAGACAATTTATCTCGTTCAAGAATAGATCACAAATTAAAAACTAGAGTGCTCTTAACAGTAGACGTAGTAAGTGACATGATCTACAAAAGAATAAATGCGAGGTTTAGCACTATACAATGTTTATCTTCTATCCAATAAAAGATGTTCCATTATCTAAACAAGTTACTTTCCCTCTCATGACTAATAGTGGCGCAAGATCCATGGTCATGCTATCTCCTAGTGAGCTTTGGCATCACAGCTAGAAGCTAGTTGACATAGGTAAGCAACTCCTTGCTAATCATATCGTATGTGACTCTTGTCATTGGAGAAGCATCCAATGCTCGACCCCAACTCCTATGCTCCAAGGCCCAAAACCGTTTTGATTGCTGTTGGGGGAAAATATCTCATCTTCGGGGTTATTGCCAAAGCAGCATGAAGACAGCCAACCAGTTCGAAGATTGTTCGAAGGCCATCTTCGAAGGTGCTTGGAACCTGGTTCGAAGCCCGAAGACAGGCATTGGTTCGAAGTATGTCTTCGGGCCAAAGCCCTTCAGGATCTTTTCTGCCAGCTAAGATGGAAGACTTATTTTCTATCCTATTAGATTAGTCTTTTACCATTTTAGCCCTATTAAGGAAACCGAATAGTTTCCTTAATGTCGGTTGTAATAAAGGGGTAAATAGGTCTTTTCCTTAATGTTCAGGCCTATAAATACCCCCCATTTCATCCTGTAATAAGGACCGATTACAAGTGAATCAATACACACTTTCGAACTATTCTAAGTTATTATCCTTTCGGAGGCTTAGAACAGTTTGCTTCGCAAACACTTCGTTTGTTAGTTTCTTTTCTACAGAAACCTGTTAGCGTAATCTTTTACGCCAACAGTTGGCGCCGTCCGTGGGGAACTTAGTCCAAAAAACTTCGTTCTCTACCAACCTCTTGCATCATGCCTCCTAAGCGGAGCGCACCTCGCAATCCCACTCGGAGGTCCTCTCGGATCTCCGGAGAGATACCCTTCGACACAGTCGAAGTCGGAGGGTCTTCGACTATCCCTCCACCTCTAACTCCGCCAGGGGCTTCTATCCCTCGAGGATATGAAACCTCTCCACCAACCCCTTCTACACTCCGACCGCCCGGAGCCACTCTGCCACCCTCCATTCCGATTCAAACTGATCATACCAGTTCTCAAGACCCGGAAGGTCCTTCCGGAGGAGATGAAGATAGCCTTGGAGATATGGCCACTCAAATGGCCAATCTTCAAGCCGAGGTAGCGAGGTGGCGGCAAGAGGCTGCGAACAGGCTTCGTCCTCAAGTCACCCCAGTTATCCCCGAAGTGCACGAAGACGACGATCTTGACTATCCCGAAGCCCCGGAGAACGCCTCTTACGACAATGAATCTCCGTTGCATCCCGAGCTTCAGAAGGTTCGCTTCGATCCGAGGTTCAAAGCTTCAAAGCTTTGCAAGTATGCCGGAGACGAAGATCCTAGTGAGTTTGCGCGTTCTTATGCCCTAGCAATCGAGGCTAGTGGCGGAGACAGAGAAACTATGGCGAAGTGCTTCCCGTTAGCCCTTGAAGGAGTGGCGTTGAGATGGTTCTGGTCTTTAAAACCAGGATCAATCACGTCATGGTTACAGTTGAAGAAGAAGTTCATAAGTAACTTTCAGGGCACCTTCGTGCCCCCCATGTCGACAGGGAGCCTTTTCCAAGTGAAGCAGCTCCCCGGAGAAACATTGAGACAGTACTTCAAGCGCTTCGCTCACACGAAGTCGCAAATCCGGGGGCTGTCTACATCTTCAGTGGTTGATGCGGCTCGGGAAGGCGTCAGTCATAAAGGCCTTCTGGATAAATTGCATCGAAAGAGCATCACCACGGTATCACAGCTGATGTCGTACTTCGAGGAGTACTCGAAGTCAGAAGAAGGTTGGCTTCGGAGGACTACTGCTACTTCGACAGTGTTGACAGAAGTTAAAGCAGAGGTGAAGACTTCGGCTCAGCCGCAAGAACCAGTCTCCGAAGTGCAACATGATAGAAGAAGAGGGCAAAAGCACCCTCGCTCTGAGGTCTTAAACATTGCACCCCCGCAGAAGTTTGCGCCAAGAGCTCCACAGTCTGCGGGGAACAAGTCCAGCGGCTGGAGGCCGCCAGGGAAAACGGCTGGCAAGGGCCAGACCCTTTTTTGCTGTATTCATGGAGAGAATCGAAGCCATGCAACTGACACCTGCAAGGCTATTCTTACCCTTCGAGGAGAATACTTGGAGAGAACTTCGGGTCGAGGTAGTACCGACCGAAGTCCAGCAGCAGCAGTGCGCCCGGAGCCGGTCCAGGCTGTGGCGCGGATAGAAAATTTTGATGCTGCAAGGCATCCTCCGGTGGCTAATGTTATGCCACCTCCGAAGCAAGAAGAAGGGCAAGATAGAGGGAAGAGAGTAGTTCTCCCTATCTCCGGAGGAGGTACCCTCGGAAGCATGTCCAAGAGACAGCGAAGAGAGTACGTTCGAGAAGTAGGCCACATTGGGACTTCGTCATCTGCAGCTGCAATGCCGGAGTGGTCTCATGTTCCAATATCTTTCTCTGCGGAGGATGCAGCTGGTATCAAGTTCCCGCATGCAGATCCATTGGTTATTACTGCTGATATTGCAGGAACAGAAGTTCGAAGGGTGCTAATTGACGGAGGTAGCTCGGCAGATATCATATTTGTACAAGCCTTCGATCAGTTATGCATTTCCCGGAAGCATCTCCTCCCAGCGGCTCGTCCTCTGCAAGGCTTTGCAGGACCTCCGCTAGATGCACTTGGCCAAATAGGCCTGGAAGTAACCTTCGGAGAAGGTTTACTAGCCCGAACTGAAGAAGTTATCTTTGATGTGGTGGACGCCCCGTATGCTTATAATGTCATCTTTGGGCGAGGCATGTTGAATCAGTTCGGAGCTGTGGCGCATCACAACTACTTGTGCATGAAGATGCCCACACAATCAGGAGTTCTGACAATCTTCGGAGATCAAGCCATAGCTCGGAGGGCAGAATATGGTCATGGTCCTCCTCTTGATCCGAGGCAAGTAAACAGTGTCCAAGATAATGGAGAAATTTTTTCAGCCTCCTCCGAAGCTTCGAAGAAGTCATTTCCAAGACCAAGTCCCGAAGGAGAAATTGCAACGAAGGTCATTGTCAAAGATGGTAAAGAATACACTTTTCAATTTGGTAAAGATTTACCTCCCGAAGTTGCAACTTCCTTGGAAAAGGTCGTAGAAGAAAATTTGGATGTCTTCGCTTGGTCTGACGAAGATATCACCGGAGTCGATCGGGATATTATTGAGCACAGCTTGCTTGTAAATCCGAAGGCCCGGCCTGTTCGACAAGGGCTCCGGAAGATGTCCGCAGAGAGAGCTGCTCTAGCTAAGGACGAAGTTGAAAAACTGCTGAAGGCTGGGATTATCAGAGAAGTGGCCCATACAGAATGGTTAGCCAACCCAGTCTTCGTCAGGAAAAAGTCCTCCGGAAAGTGGCGCATGTGCATTGATTTCACATCTCTGAATAAAGCGTGCCCACGTGACCCCTACCCCATGCCCCGAATTGATCAGCTAGTTGACTCCACTGCAGGTTCGGAGTTATTAAGCTTCCTCGACGCGTATTCAGGTTATCATCAAATATGGTTGAAGCGCGAAGATGAAATCAAGACGAGCTTTGTAACTCCTTCGGGAGTCTTCTGCTATGTAAGAATGCCCTTCGGCTTAAGAAATGCCGGGGCTACTTTTTCAAGATTAGTTGCTAAGGCTCTAGGTCATCAACTAGGTCGCAATGTGGAGGCCTATATGGATGATATTGTAATAAAGAGTGCTTTAAAGCACCAACATAGCCTAGACTTAGCAGAAACATTCAATAGCCTTCGGGCATGTGGGATCCGCCTTAACCCCGAAAAATGTATATTCGGAGCTAAGGCTGGAAAGTTGTTAGGGTACTTAGTTTCAAGCAGGGGAATTGAAGCTAGCCCTACTCAAATAACTGCGCTGCAGAAGATGGCTCCTCCCGAGAATTTAAAGCAAGTGCAAAAGCTGACTGGACGTCTTGCCGCACTTAGCAGGTTTTTATCAAGGTCTGCAGAGAGGAGTTTGCCAATCTTTAAAGCTTTGAAAGGGTCCGAAGATTTTGCATGGACACCGGAGTGTCAGAGAAGCTTCGAAGACATTAAAAATTATCTCAGCAATCTTGCTACACTTACGGTGCCTATTGCGGACGAAACCCTACTTCTGTATCTTGCAGCTACAGGCTCAGCTGTCAGCGCAGTCCTTGTCAGAGAAGCAGATATCAATGGGAAGTTGGTCCAAAATCCTGTCTATTTTGTATCCGAAGCATTGTCAGGAGCAAAGACAAGATACTCCGAACTTGAAAAGTTCGTTTATGCTCTGATAATGGCTTCGAGGAAGCTAAGGCATTATTTTTTGGCTCATAATGTAATTGTACCAACTTCATATCCTTTAGGAGATATGCTCCGAAGCAAAGATTCCACTGGAAGGATTGGAAAGTGGGCAGTAGAACTAGCACCCTTCGGCATATCTTTCCTGGCAAGGACAGCTATCAAATCTCAAGTCCTAGCAGACTTCGTAGCAGAGTGGACTCCACCTGCGAAGTTGACTCCCGAAAAATCAGATGACGGAGTTTGGATTATTTACTCCGATGGGGCTTTTCAAGCATCCGGAGCAGGCATTGGGGCAGTATTAATTTCACCATCAGGACAAAGAGCAATGTACTCCGCAAGACTCAACTTTAAGTCTACCAATAATATAGCGGAGTACGAAGGAATATTATTGGGACTTCGGAAAGCACGTGCTCTAGGGGCTACAAGAATAATTATAAAAACAGATTCTCAGATAGTAGCAGGGCACGTAGACAAAAGTTTTCAAGTCCGACACCCACAGCTTGCGAAGTACTTGGAAGAAATTCGCAAGATCGAAGCACATTTCAAGGGTATTTCCATTCGGAGTATACCAAGAGCTGAAAACGTGCAAGCAGACATTTTAGCGAAGGCTGCTGCCGGAGCTGTGGATGTGCCTGACGAAGCTTTCTATGAGGAGCTCAATATACCTTCGGTGCCACAAGTTGCTTCTGCAGAGATTCTCTGCATTCCTAGTGCAGATTGGAAAGATTCAATCATAGAACTCTTGCAAGGAGGAACAAATTTGCCCGAAGAACCCCAATTGTCAAGATTAAAGCTCAGAGCAAGAAACTATCAGTTAATCAACGGTATATTATACAAGGCCGGAGTATGTTCCCCTCTACTCCGATGTATATCTCAAGCCGAAGGCCAAGAAATTCTCCGAGAAATTCACGAAGGCCTTTGTGGAAGTCATTTAGCCCCTAGAGCTCTGGCAGGAAAAACACTTCGCCAGGGGCTTTATTGGCCCACAATAACAGCTGATGCGGAGAGCTTGGTCCGCACTTGTCAAGGATGCCAGTGGATGGGTCGACGGAGTCATCGCCCACCAACAGCTCTTCAAGTCATTGCTCCGGTATGGCCTATGGCCAGATGGGGTATGGATCTAATTGGTCCCTTTCCGTTAGCAAAGGGAAATTTAAAGTTCGCAGTGGTAGCTATCGAATATTTTTCTAAGTGGGTCGAAGCAGAGCCCTTAACAGCTATCACTTCGAATAATGTACAGAAATTCTTCTGGAAGAACATTATTTGCCGGTTCGGAGTGCCTAGATATCTCACAGTTGATAATGGAACACAGTTCGACGCAGAACCCTTCAGGAAGTTTTGCGAAGACCTAGGCATTCAACTATGTTTTGCTGCAGTGAGACATCCTCAGTCGAATGGAGCCGTTGAGCGAGCCAATGGAAATATCTTATCAGGGCTAAATCGAAGAATAGTAGGGTTGTCAAAGGGACTGTGGACCGAAGAGCTGCCAAAGATTCTATGGTCCATTCGGACTACGCAAACAAGGTCCACAGGTTTTACTCCGTTCAGACTACTATTCGGAGATGAAGCCATGACTCCGACAGAGCTAAAAGGGGGGTCGATTCGCAGCACCGAACCGGACATCGAAGAAGAAAGACAAGCTTCGTTAGATTTGTCAGAAGAAACAAGACTTCGGGCTGTAGCTAATCTATCAAAGTATCATCAGCAGACGAAGACTTGGTATGACCCGAAGGTTAAACTCAGCGAGTTAAGGCCGGGTCATCTTGTTCTACGAAGCATTATAGCACCAGGGAAGTTAGGCAATAAATGGGAAGGTCCATATCTAATCGTCCGCTCGGGGCGCCCTGGTTCATTTAAATTAGCTAATTTAGAAGGTGAAGAGTTAGCACATACTTGGCATGCGGAGCACCTAAAGCGATACTTCGCATAAGGGCTCCTTGTAATTCGCTTGTAATCACCTCTAAATTAATAAAGCATACACCCTGTGGCTTGCCTTCCCCTTGACGCTCCTAGTTTCCCGAGCGGACGCGCTGGGACAGAAGTCGTTCGAGAGGGAAGTGTTATCAAGCAGGGCTGTATTTCCGGACTTCGTACCCATAAAGTCGAGGCCTCCGGTGTGGTGGCTGAAATCCATCCGGAGCCCAAGCTGATACCTTGTAGGCATCCGTAAAAGAGCCAATACCACATTCTACGGAGTCCAAGCTTCGGCTGGTAGACTTCCGTAAAAAGAGCCGAAGGTGGCCAAAATCTGCGGAGTCCAAGCTGCAGCTTGTCAGACTTCCGTAAAAAGAGCCGAAGGTGGCCAAATTCTGCGAAGTCCAAGCTCCGGCTGGTAGACTTCTGCAAAAAAGAGCCCAAGTGGCCAAAATTCTGCGAAGTCCAAGCTCCGGCTGGTAGACTTCTGCAAAAAAGAGCCCAAGTGGCCAAAATTCTGCGAAGTCCAAGCTCCGGCTGGTAGACTTCTGCAAAAAAGAGCCCAAGTGGCCAAATTCTGCGAAGTCCAAGCTCCGGCTGGTAGACTTCTGCAAAAATAGCCGAAGGTGGCTACAATTTCTGCGAAATCCAAGCTCTGGCTGGTAGATTTCTGCAAAAAACAGCCGAAGGTGGCTAAAGCAAAACAGCATTTAAGCCATGAGCTTCGAATGTTTGTTCATATAAGTCCAAAGTGACAAATTTCTTAAGACACTAAAGTGTCCTCGAAGTTATCTTAATTGATTTCTTTCGTAAAGCAAACAAAGGTACCAAGTTACCATTCTTCTGACTACAAAGGTCAAAGACATTTCATAAGATTTCAAAAGATCTTTAAAAATGACAGAGGGGCTCCGAACCCCCAAAAAATTGTACTCCGAAGTTTTTTCTTTGCGCATAACCATCTTTGAATGCAGTTCGAAGTTGCTTATACCCAAAGAGGGGCTAGTAAATATGGAGACAATTTTAAATCGGCATTCATTATTGAAACAAATATGTTTACAGATTACATTATGAAAAATTGGTATCTATACCAAGAAGGAATCGGAGACCTCTTCGGTCCCGAGAGCTAGGGGTGGAACGACTAGTTCCAACATCGGAAGTTCTAAGAACTTTACGTTTAACTCTCTTTCTCCCCTTCGAAGCTCTAAAATCCTTCTGTTCTTGTTGAAGTTCGGCCCAAGTTCGAAGCCGCTCGGGGCTTCTCTCCCAGCTTCTAAGATCTTCAGATTTTTTATTTTGGGCTTCACCTTCGTCTTCGGACCAATTAGCGTCTTCAGAAGACGAGGTGTTTGCGTCGATTTCTTTATCTTCCTCTTTAATATAAGACAATACGTCTTTGATTACTTCGGGCGCAATAACGCCGGAGTCATCTCGAGGGATAAGAAATCGAGGACGCTTATAACTCTTTAGAAGTTCGAAGGTGTTCCACAGTGAGCGAAGTTCGCTGTTAAGCTCTAACACTTCGATATCTTCGATAAGAGGCAAAGCCTAAAAATATGACAAACAAGATTTTCATTGATAAATGTTTACAAGCACAAAGCTTTACACGGTTAAAAATCCTAAAACATTCCTAAACCTGTGGGTTTGAAGGAGGTTGGCTGCTCGAAGCTTGGCTCCGAACATGCTTCTGGCGTTGGCCTTCATCAATCCAAGCCTTGATCGCAGATCGACCTTCGGCTCTCCACGAAGTTTGGAAGGCCCGCCAAGCAGCAGCTACACCTTCGGAAGGTTTGAGAAGTCGGTCGTCGTCGAAGGTGATTGGACCTCTTCCTGCGTCCGGAGTTATTGATCGGCCCAAATCCTCGTAATAGCGAAGTAGACCAACAGCAGACACATGTCCGGAGAGTTCTCCGTATCTAATGCCCGCCGTCTTCATCTGCTTTGCCACCCCTTGGATCCTTTTCAACCGGCGCAGAAGGCTGATGTTATCATCAGAAGGGAGAATTCCAGTAGTACCGAAGTACTCCAGGACTTCTAACAACTGATTCATAACCTCCGCAGCCACCTTCTCAGACTTCAACTTATCTTCGTTCAGCGCATCCTTCGCCGAAGTAACTTCGTCCAAAACCCCAGAAAGCCTAGCATTCTCAGTGGTCAAAGTGTTTTTCTGTGTCAACAATTGGCTAGCTTCCTCTTCAAGCCGGACGAGCCTAGACCCTGCAGTAGCATGCTCCGCCCGCAGTTTGTCAACCTCTGCTCGAAGCACAATCCTTTCCGCTTCGAGCTCTTTCTTTACAGCTTCCAAGCTTTGCCTGGCCCTTCGCTCTGTTAATATTATATTGTCCATTTGAGTCACTCGACTTTCAGAGATGTTAAAATTCCTTTGAAGAGTGCTATTTTCTTCCCGAAGCTGAGCAATTTCTTCGTCATTGCATAGACTTGCAGCTCGGGCCAAGACAGTTTGCTGCCAAAGTAAAAATCAAAGTAAATATTCATTCGAAGATAAATTCTATAATAATTTGCAGTTGTTTCATACCTGATAAGCTGTACGTTCAATAATGGCATTAAGCTCCGTCCTGTCAGCCTTGCGCAGGATGGCCACTAATTCGGTCTCCCCTATCTCACGACTAGCTCGATCCAAAGGTTCGAGCAAAGTCCGAAGACCAGTTGTTTGCCCTAAGAAAGGAGCCAGCAAGGGGAGCATGCTTATTGCCTCTTGGTCATCTTCGTTCAATGAAGGACCGGAGCTTTGGCCTACGGTCTTCGGAGCCACTGGAGTTTGAGCCTCCCTGGAAGATTGGCTCTCGTCTGTTGAATCAGACGGAGTTGATTCGGAGCTTATAGCAGGCAGGGGCTCTATTTGTCTTTTGCCTCTTCCAGGCCCCTTTTGAGTAACTCTCGGGGCTGGCTCCGAAGTCGTCGAAGGTTCAGGAATTATTTCCTCCTGGCGGACTTCTTCCATAGGAGTGGGTTCTGCAAAGTAATCAAAAGTATTATACATAGTATAAAAATTCAAATAAATACAAAAGTTCTTCGAGTTCTACCTTCGGCAGTCCGTGGAGGAGTCGTTGTCGGACTGATTGGTGGATCGAAAGCTAATTCTTCATCTGAATCAGCCGTTGAATCATGGACTGCAGGAGCATCGTCCTGGGTAGTCCTCGCTGCTTCTTCGGGAATCGAAGCCATAGTGACTTCGACCCCACTTTCATTCACAGGAACTTCGTCCTGAGCTACATCTTCTTGAACTACCGAAGTCCTTGGTTGATCAACATTTTCTCCGGACTCCGGTACGTTCGCAGGTACTCCGGTTTGTGCGGCCCTTTGAGTTTCATTCTCTTCCAGTAGGCGCACAAGTAACCTTTCCACTTCTTCTTGGGAATCGGAAACGGAAGCTCTGGAGCTCGAAGGTATAGGATCTAAAGGTGCGAGGTTCTTCGGCTTCCGAGCAACCCTCTTCACCGGAGTTTTTGCTGAACTTGAAGTTCCAGCTTCGGCTTTCCTTTTTTGAGGCCCTTTCTCCAAAGGCGCCCAATCCATCAGAGGGGGAGGAGTGAGTTTCAGCATTCCCCATACTCTGTTAAATCTTTCCCAACTCCCAACCAGCTTAATTCGCCACTCTTTTTCGGTCGGAGTTGGAGCACCCAAGATTTTTTCCGAAGCCCTTATAATCTGTTCTGAAGTAACAGGGGCTGAAGTTTCTACAAAATAAATAATTCAAGTCAGTTTTTTCTTCGAAGCAAATATGTTTAATGCATGTTGTTTTCGAAGTTACCTGTAGGACTTGAAGTCAAGTTAATTCTGCGAAGACCACCTTCGGAATCATCTTCGAAGATAATAGGCCAGTCGGCCATCAGTGGAGGAATTTGAAGACCGATGAACTCTTCTGCCAAATCCCGCATACTGAGCCTTCGGCTAACTTTTTCAAGCAAGTTCAGACGGGCTTCGAATTGACCTTCGTCAGGACGCACCAAAGCCTCCTTTCGGAATTGGATTTCTCTAAGGGGTCCGGCCAGAGGGTTGCTTGCCCCGACTTCGGCATAGAACCATTTCAAAATCCAGTCGGTGTACCACCTAGCGTTGATGGCTTTAGCAGGAAAGCGAAGGGCGTACTCATCCCGAAGTCTAAAGTTGATACTGCCAAAAGACGTTACTACTTTTTCACCTCCGGGAGCTACGAAGGTTTTTGGCTGGCAGGTTGCTCTATGTAATGCAGCGAAGATTTCCGCCCTTCCTTCACATTCCTTCGGCTCTTAAGGCCCATTCAAAAATAGCTAATCTAGCTACTGCGTTCGGAGATAATTGAGGGAGAGTTATATGGAACAGTTCGAGTACCTCTGCCAGGAAGTCCACTGCAGGAAGACCCAAACCGGCTTCGAAAAAAGCTTCGAACACTACTACTTCTCCGGGTCTGGGCACTGGAATCACTTCTTTCCCTGGTTTTCGAATCATAACTCCCGCACCAATATTTCCTCCTACTGCCATTGCCAAGGACTCTCTTTTGCAGGTTGAAGGTCCTAATTCGAAAGATTGGTCCAAATATTTGGTCGATGGAGGGCACAGACCTTGATCATCGGCGATTTGGGGATTTTTTCCCTTTGCCGCCATGGAAGTTGTCGCCTGCATCGAAGGCGTCGCCGCCACTGTTGCCGCTGCCGCTGCCGCAGCCGCTTGTTGACGAGCCAAGGTCGAAGGAGGCGCAGAGCCTTTGGTCTTCGCCATCGCAATTACTGGATCGATCTGAGAGAGTGGGGACTAGGACTCAAGAACTCGAAAGCTAGGGCTCAAGAACTCAAAGGGCTCAAAAGGCTTTTGACTGGGAGCAAGCAGTGAAAAGGTAATCGAGTAAGTTCTGGAGTTCTTTATTTATAGTCTAACTTTCCGTTTGTTACCGTTTGGGCTCTGCCTTTTCGCATTCCCGCCTGTTATTTTCCTCCGAAAATAACGCTTCGTATAACTCCGTTAGAAACAGAAACTAACGGCTATATTTTCTAAGTCTAAAAAGACTTTCGAATTTTCTGAATCAGTTCTAAGATAGTTCGAAAAGTAATTACCTTATGACTGATTCGAAGTTCATGTCTTCATGTATTTCAGAGATAAAACAAAATCAATAACCCCTATGATTGGTTATCTTTTCTTTCCGTATACTGCTCTCCTAACGTTACAGGTCGAACGGAGAAGCGTATTCGAGGGGCTACTGTTGGGGGAAAATATCTCATCTTCGGGGTTATTGCCAAAGCAGCATGAAGACAGCCAACCAGTTCGAAGATTGTTCGAAGGCCATCTTCGAAGGTGCTTGGAACCTGGTTCGAAGCCCGAAGACAGGCATTGGTTCGAAGTATGTCTTCGGGCCAAAGCCCTTCAGGATCTTTTCTGCCAGCTAAGATGGAAGACTTATTTTCTATCCTATTAGATTAGTCTTTTACCATTTTAGCCCTATTAAGGAAACCGAATAGTTTCCTTAATGTCGGTTGTAATAAAGGGGTAAATAGGTCTTTTCCTTAATGTTCAGGCCTATAAATACCCCCCATTTCATCCTGTAATAAGGACCGATTACAAGTGAATCAATACACACTTTCGAACTATTCTAAGTTATTATCCTTTCGGAGGCTTAGAACAGTTTGCTTCGCAAACACTTCGTTTGTTAGTTTCTTTTCTACAGAAACCTGTTAGCGTAATCTTTTACGCCAACAATTGCCTTATCACGTGAACCAACACTATATGTGCAGAAGTATGACTTCCACCCCAACTGGCCGAGAAAAAAGATAGCACCCTGCTTTGGAAGACCCACTATCGATGAGCACGAGCCTTCGTGGGTGCAGCTATTGGGAAGAGCATCAACACTTAATTTTCTCAGGGAAAACTACTCTAGCATCATAGCGTCCCTAGCCCACACGAAACATGCAAGAATAGAATAACAGGAACATAAGAAAGCATCACAGGCAATCATATTAACTGTGACATAGCATGGCATTCTTCACTTGGCGATCTCCATCTCCATGGCTCCCATCATCGAGTGTGTGCTCCTGCCCTCCATGAAGAGTACTAGTCCATCTCACATAGTCTATACTAATTACATGGGCCAAAGCACCACGGAAACAACATGCAATTCGCAATAAATTTTACATCAGCCTTGTGCTCTAAATAACCATGACACGTAGGTCATATTTAATTTAAATTCATTGCATGCATCTCATACATCACATTTATTCAAGGCCATGCTAGTCACGTCATTCTCTGCAAAACAAAGTTAGGCGAGCAATCTACAAGCGACTGGATTCTGGATCTGAAATACCCAGGTCAGCAAGCTCGATTTTCAAAATTGTGTGGGTCAGAACTTCTAATCTGGCATCGGAACTTCCGATCAATATCAGAATTCCGCATCGCAATAATTTCCTTCTATATCGAATCACTATCGAAACTTCCGATCACTATCGGAACTTTCGATCCACCGTCGGAACTTCCAATCACATCGGAACTTTCAATCTGCCGTGGATACGAATAGATCTAATCAATATTTCTAAAATCTTCTCTGGATTTTCTTCAATTCCTCGACTACTGATGATGAACCTAAGCAATTTTCTGGCTGCCACCCCGAATTCATATTTTTTTGGGATGAGCCGCCAATGAAATTTGCGGATGTTGTCCATAGTCTCTTGGAGGTCGAGAATGAGATCTTTAGGCCTTCTATATTTAGTGATGACATCATCCACATAAGCTTCAACATTGCAGCCGATCTGATCAGCCAAGCAACACTTAATAGCACGCTGGTATATAGGCCCCACATTCTTCAACCTAAAATTCATTGATGTATAGCAATATGCACCAAATGGGGCGATGAATAATGTCTTCTCTTGATCATATTCTTTCAGGATGATTTGATGATAACTCGAGTAGTTATCTAGGAAGAAAAGAAGTGAGCACTGACAGTGGAATCAACAACTTGATCAATGCGCAGTAATGGGAACGAAATCTTTCAGGCATATTTTTTGAGATCAGTGTAGTCAATGCACATTCTCCATTTCCTATTCTTCTTTTTTACAAGGACTAGGTTGGCCACCCAGTCGGGATGCTATATATCTTTTATGAACCCAACCTCTAGCAAGCGGGTGACTTCCTCTTTGATGGCCTCCTTACGCTCTTAAGAAAAATGGTGCATCTTCTATTTGACTGGCTAAGTAGTCGGGTAAACATGGAGTTCTTCCTTGATCAACTACCGATATACACCTACCATGTTTGATAGCCGCCAAGTGAATATTGAAGGATATGCCCAAGAAAATTCCATGGATCAGAAGTTCCGATAGGTAGTATCGGAAGTTCCTATTATTATCTGGTATTGATATAGAGAGCAAAAGCTGCTTCAGAAGTTCCGATATGGTATCGGAAGTTCCGACGAGCTAGAAGTTTTGATTCAGAATCGGGGGATTTTGTACTGATCAGAAGTTCTGATATGGTTTTGGAAGTTCTGAGGTGGGCGATAACAAATTGGATCTATTGTGTGTCATATTGTAGCAAGAAACCTGAAATACCTTGAAGTTCTGATCAAAGATAGAAGTTACGACTTGGGCAAACAGATTGGATCTGTTACGATTTTTAGGTTTTCGAGATAGGCACGACCCAGGGGATCTCAACCCTATAAAAGGAGAAGAGGAGGACGTCTTGGACCAAGCAATAAGCCTAGATTAGACCTAGCCACCAACGAGTCCTCTCCTTTCTTTCTTGATCTCAAACGTTGAGATCAAGGATCCCCGTCTCTCACGTGCGGTGCTAGCACACTGTTGTGGGAGGTTATCCATTCTTGTATGTGTGGACTCCGTGGAGGCATTGCTCCAATAGCGACGCTCGTGGACATCTACATCCGAACGACTATGTCATCTTCATCGATCGGATTGATGAAGGATGGCAAGGACGAAGCAAGGATAGGCTTGAGGCGCTAGTTCGACACATTCTTCTGCTGCACCAAGCGTGTCTCGTGCTAGAAGGTACCGATCCATGATGTCGCACTCACATGAGTCTTGGTCTTAGGGCGTAAATTTTGAATTTGCCGGCTAGTGTAGCTCCCCTATTCCCCAACAGTGGCATCTGAGCCTACGTGCGTAGTGTTCGATTTGGATCCCTCATGTATGGAGATACATGGTTGAAAAATAGATTAGATCTATTTCTATCCGCGGCAAATTGGAAGTTCTGATAATGATCGGAAGTTCCAATAGTGGATCGGAAGTTTCGATAGTGATCAGATGTTTCGATATCAAATAATGATTCAATACAGAAAGAAATTGTTGTAGTGCGAGATTCCGATATTGATCCAAAGTTCCGAGGATAGAAACTTATGATACCAGATCGGAAGTTCCGACCCACGTGAATTTTAAAAACCTAGCCTGTTGACCCGGGTTTTTCAAATCCAGAATCCATTCACTTGTAGATTACTCGCCTAACTTTGTTTTGCAGAGAATGTCGTGACTAGCATGACCTTGGATAAATGTGATATATGAGATGCATGCAATGAATGTAAATTAAATATGGCCTACGTGTCATGTTTATTTACAGCCCAAGGCTGATGTAAAATTTATTATGGCTTGCATGTCATATCCGTGTTGCTTTGGTCCATGTAATTACTATAAAGTATGCGAGATAGAATAGTACTCTTCATGGAGGCCAGTAGCACACACTCTTTGACAGGAGCAATGGAGATGGAGATCGCCATGTGAAGAGGGCCATGCTATGTCACAGTTAATATGATTGCATGTGATGTTTTCTTATGTTCCCATTATTCTATTCTTGCATATTTTGTTTGCGCTAGGGACGCTACGATGCTAGAATAGTTTTCCCTCAAAAAATTAAGTGTTGACGCTCTTCCCAATAGCTGCACCCACCAAGGTTCATGCTCATCGATAGTGGGTCTGCCAAAGCAGGGTACTATCTTTTATCTCGACCAGTTGGGGTGGAAGTCGGACTTCTGCATGCATAGTATTGGTTCACTTAACAAGGCTATCAAAATGATTTTGGGCCTTGGAACATAAGAGTTGGGGTTGAGCATTGGATGCTTCTCTAATGACAAGAGTCACATACAATGTGATTAGCAAGGAGTTGCTTACCTATGTCAACTAGCTTCTAGCAGTGATGCCAAAGCTCACTAGGAGATAGCGTGACTATGGATCTTGTGCCACTATTAGTCATTAGAGGGAAAGTGACTTGGTTTATAATAGTGGAACATATTTTATTAGATAGAAGATAAACATTGCATAGTGCTAAACCTTGCATTTAATCTTTTGTAGATCATGGCACCTACTACTTCTACTATTAAGAGCACTCCAGTTTTTAATTTTTGATCTATACTTGAATGTGAGAAATTATCCGGAACAAACTTTATGGATTGGTATCGAAATTTGAGAATTGTTCTCAAACAAGAGAAAATGGATTATGTTCTAGAGGAACCTCACCCTGAGGAACCAGGAGAGGATGCTTCTGCAGCAGACAAGGGTGCTTATGAGAAGCATGCTAGTGATTTCGTGGATGTCAGCTGTCTGATGCTTGCCTGTATGTCCTTTGAGTTTCAGAAACAATACGAGGAACATGATGCTTATGATATGATCGTAGGTCTAAAGGGAATGTTTTAGATCCTGGCAAGATCAAAGAGATACAATGTGTCTAAGTGCTTGTTTGGTAGCAGGATGGCTAAAGGGAGCCCAGTGAGCCCTCATGTGCTTAAGATGATTGGTTGCATAGAGACTCTAGAGAGACTTGGCACTCCACTAGATCCTTACCTTGCTATTGATGTCATTCTTCAGTCGCTCCCACTGAGATTTGAGCTATTCATCATGAATTATAACATTGTTGGACTGGAGAAGACACTAGCTGAGTTGCATGGGATGCTTAAAATTACTAAGGAGAGTATGAGGAAATCTCCTAATCAAGTGATGTTGGTTCAGAAGGATGGCAAAAAGAGGAGGAGGAAAAAGGCTAAGACTACAGATTCGATCTCTAGTGTGAAGTCTAAACTGACTGGAAAGTCTAAGTCTGGTCCTGCCAACTCTGATGTGTGCCACAATTGCCACAAGCCTGGGCATTGGAAGCACAATTGCAAGGTGTACTTGGAAGAGCAGAAGAACAAGAAAGGAAGTGGGACTTTCGCTTCAGGTATTAATGTTATTGAAATTAATCTTGCTATTTGTCCAAATGATTCATGGGTATTTGATACCGGATCGATGATTCATACTTGTAAAGCATTGCAGGGGTTGAGTAGAGTAATAAAGTGTGCAAGTGGCGTGCGGAATATCCGCGTCGGGAATGGTGCGAAGGTTACAGCATTGGCCGCCAGCGTTTATTCACTGTCGCTACCGTCAGGACTAGTTTTGGAGTTAAATATTTTTTATTTCATTCCATCCTTAGGTAGAAACATTATCTCTTCTTCATGTTTAGAGGAAGATGGTTTTGAATTCGTAATAAAGAACAAGAGTTGTTCAATATTTTCGAATGGCATTCTATATGGTGTTTATCCATTAGTGAATGGATTGTATATTCTGAGTCTTGATGATTCACACATTTATAACATTAGTACTAAGAAACAATGACTCAATGATTTAAATCCTACGTACATCTGGCATTGTCGTTTAGGTCATATAAATGAGAAGCGCGTGTAGAAGCTCCACAATGATGGACTTTCGGAGTCATTTGATTTTGAATCATATGACATAGGCGAGTTTTGCTTACTTGGCAAAATGACAAAGACGCCTTTCACTGGACATAGTGAGAGGGCGAGTGAGCTATTGGACATAGTACATACTGTTGTGTGTGGTCTAATGAGTCACATGGCTAGGAATGGCTTTCAGTACTTTATCACTTTTATCGATGACTTTAGTAGATATGGCTATGTCTACTTGATGAGGCATAAGTGGGAATTCTTTGAAAAGTTCAAGGAGTTCTAGAATAAAGTACAAAATCATACGAGCAAGACAATTAAATTTCTACGATCTGATCGTAGGGGTGAATATTTGAGCCATGAGTTTAGTGATCATCTGAAGGAGTGTGGAATTGTTCCACAACTGACTCCACCCGGCACGCCCCAATGGAATGGGGTGTCTGAGCGGAGAAAGCATACTTTATTGGATATGGTGCGGTCCATGATGAGTCACAGTGATCTTCCATTATCCTTTTGGGGTCACGCTCTAGAAATAGCAGCTTTCACGATTAATAGAGTTCCATCTAAGACAGTAGAGAAGATGCCATATGAGATGTGATCTGGGAGGCATCTCAGTTTGTCTTTTCTAAAGATTTTGTTATGTGAGGCGTATGTCAAACGTATGACATCTAGCAAGGTCAGTCCTAAGTCTGACAAGTGCTTCTTTGTGGGGTATCCTAGGGAAACCAAAGGATACTATTTCTATAATAGAGAAGAGGGCAAAGTGTTTGTCGCTCGGAATAACATATTTCTTGAGAAAGAGTTTCTCTCGAAAGAGGTTAGTGCGAGGACTATGCATCTTGAAGAGGTTCGAGAGCCACTGGAATGTGATCTAGATCCCACTGAACAAGAGTAGGAGGCGCAAGTTGTTGCAAACCCTGTTGTATATGCGCTAGCCCCACGAAGGTCTGGGAGAGTAGTCCATGCACAAGAGAGGTACATGTTCTTGACCACTAGGCATCGTGATGTGGTGTTGTTGGACAACGACGAGCTCAAGACCTATGCGGAAGCAGTGATGGGACTAGACTTTGAGAAATGGCTTGGAGCCATTGGATCCGAGTTGGAGTCCATGCGTGTTAACCAAGTTTGGAACTTGGTTGATCCACCCGATGGTGTAAAAACTATTGATTGTAAATAGATCTTCAAGAAAAAGATAGACGTTGATGGAAATGTTCACATCTATAAAGCATGATTGGTGGCGAAAGGTTTCAGATAGATTCAAAGTGTTGATTATGATGAAACATTTTCATCCGTTGCTATGCTTAAGTCTATTCGGATCATCCTAGATATTGCTGCATTTTATGATAATGAGACATGGCAAATGGATGTCAAGACGGCTTTCCTAAATGGAAACCTAAGTGACGATGTGTACATGACATAGCCTGAAGGTCTGGACGGTCTGAGAAATGTTGGTAAAGTTTGTAAGTTGCTAAAGTCCATTTATGGATTGAAGCAAGCTTCTCGGAGTTGGAATCTTCGTTTTGATGAGGTAGTCAAAGGGTTTGGCTTCATCAAGAACGAAGAAGAGCCTTGTGTTTACAAAAAGGCTAGTGGGAGCTCACTTGAGTTTCTGGTCCTATATGTGGATGACATATTGTTGATCAGAAATGACATTCCTTTGTTGAATGCTATCAAGACTTCACTGAAAAATAGTTTTTCGATGAAAGATTTTGGAGAGGTAGCATACATTTTGGGAATAAAGATCTATAGAGATAGATCAAAATGGTTAATTGGATTAAACCAAAGTATGTACATTGACAAGGTTTTGAAATGGTTCAAAATGCAGAATTCTATGAAGGGTTTTCTGCCAATGTCACATGGTATTTCTCTAAGTAAGACTCAGTGTGCTGTGACACCTAATGAGTTAGATAAGATGAGTGCGATCCCGTATGCCTCCGCAATTGGATTCATCATGTATACAATGCTGTGTACACACCCTAATGTGTCATATGCTCTAAGTGTTACGTGTAGGTACCAATTAGACCCAGGTGAAAGTCAATGGGATGTAGTAAAGAGTAACCTCAAGTACTTGAGAACGACTGAGGAAATGTTCCTAGTATACGGTGGTGAAGAGGAGCTCGTTGTAAGTGGTTACACGGATGCAAGCTTTCAGACCGATAAATATGATTCTCGGTCACAATCTAGCTTTCTGTTCTGCCTCAATGGAGGAGCAGTGTGTTAGAAGAGTTCTAAGCAAGAGATGGTGGCCGATTCTACAACAGAAGGTGAGTATATTACCTCTTCAGAAGCTGCAAAGGAGGCCATTTGGATCAGAATGTTTGTTTCTGAGGTGGGTATTGTTCCTAGTGCGTCCAGTCCGGTGGACCTCTATTGTGATAATAGTGTTGCTATTGCGTAAGCTGAGTCTAGATCGCACCAGAAGTCCAAATATATACTTCAGCGATATCACCTAATACGCGAGATCATTGAGAGAGGTGATGTGAAGATTTGCAAGATGCACACTTGCGTGGGTGAGTCATGTGTATGTGGAAGATGCTAGTAGAGTCTATGCAAATGTGAGAGGATAATTGTTATCTTGTTCCTTGAATAAATGTCTTTTGCATTTAATTAATAAGTGCGACTTGTTATGTGAAACTATTTTCTTTATGACGATGTTGTTCAAAAGGGTCCCAAATATTGTCATCATGTGGGACAGTGATGAGACGTGGATTAGCACATCTAACTGATTGATGATTTTGTTTCACAGATCATAGACATACAGATGTCAAATCAATGATGTGGACACATGTTGGTGAACATGGTCTTGGACAGACCCACTTGAGATACTGATGGGATTGTTATTGTAATGTGCCAACAGTTGTCATCTCAAATGGTGTACCTCACTAATGGATTTTCACCCTAGTACAACAGCGGCAAAACGTTGCAATAAGGGTCGAACGGTTGCAATATGTCTCGTTTGCAACCAAATCGCATTCGTTGGCACGCATGGCAAGTATTGGTGTGGTCTAAAGTTATCACAATTGTTTTATAGTACCATTGCATAATATGTTTGTTGCCACGAGGTAGGCCATTGCAATAGATTATTACTATAATGACGAACATCATTGCAACAGATGCTATTGCCATGAGATAGGCTATTGCAATAGATTATTAATGCAATGACAAACATCATTGCAACAGATACTATTGCCAAGAGATAGGCTATTGCAATAGATTTGTTGGCGTAAAAGATTACGCTAACATGTTTTCAGAGTTTAGAACTTAACAAACGAAGTGTTTGCAAAATAAACTATTTCAAGCCTCCAAATTGGATAATAGCTCGAAGCAGTTTGAATATGTGTATTGAATAACTCAATATTCGATCCCCATTACAGGGTAAGACGGGGGGTATTTATAGGCCAAAACATTAAGGAAAAGACCCTTTTACCACTCTGTTACAACCGACATAGTAAAAACTATTCGGTACCCTTAATAGGGCTAAATGGTAAAAGACTAATATAATGAGAAAGAAGATACATCTTCCATCTTAGCTGGCAAGGAAGATCTCTGAAAGGTCAATGTTCGAAGATATACTTCGAACTAGAGTTCACCTCTATCCTTCTAACTTGTAGCAGTATACTTCCTGAGTTAAACGCTGGAAACCTTAGATTAAATCTCCTGCATTTGTCTTGTTGCAGCAATGGCCCTGAGGATGAAGTATTTTCCCCCAACAGTAGCCCCTCGAATACGCTTCTCCACTAGATCTGTAACATTAGGAGAGCAGTATGCGCAAGAAAAATAATCATACGCAGAGGTTATCAGATTTAATCAACCTCCGAAGTATATGAAGATTCAAAACTTTGAATTGACTCCTAAGGAAGTCACATTCAAACTATCTCGGAATTAACTTATGAAGCCAGAAAGCCTTTTAGACTTAGAAGAAATAGCCGTTGGCTTTTTCCTTCCAGCAGAAGTTACATGGTGCGTTAACTTTGGCAAAGAGTAACGGTCAAGAATGCGAAACGGCAAATATGAACGGTAAAAAATCGTGGGCCTGGGCTATAAATAGAGGACCCAGACACTTCTCGAATACCTTCCTCACTGTCTTTGCGCATCCAAGCCCTAGCCTCCAGATTCTAGCTTTAGCATTTGGTGTGAGTTCATGGCAAAAACCAGCTTCAAGGTTCCTGGGGCAGCTTCAACCCTAGCCCGGCAGCAAGCTGCGGCTATGGCAGCGGCAGCAACAGGGGCGGCGTCAGCGGTGGCGGCAGCGGATCCAACGGGAAATCCTCAACAGACCGGTCCCCAAGATCTCCTTCTAGCTTCTTCGAAGTATCCGGACCAATCTTATACATTGGGGCCATCCACTTCCAAGAGAGAGACGATCGCAGCGACAGTTGAGGGGAAGATTGGCTCAGGGGTCATCATTCGGAAACAGGGAAAAGAATCCATCCCCGCCCCGAGGCCTGGAGAAGTGGTGGTCTTCGAAGCCTTCTTTGAAGCGGGGTTAGGACTCCCAGCAGTGGACTTCCTTTCGGAGGTATTGGATTTTTTCCACGTTACTCTTCCCCAGTTATCTCTGAATGCAATAGCGCGCTTGTCCATCTTCGAATGGGCGCTATGAGCTGAAGGCTGTGAAGGGAGAGAAGAAATTTTCACAGCACTGCATAGGGCATCTTGCCAACCAAAAACATACCAAGGGTCCGGAGGGGAGAAGATTGTAGTAGCCTTCGACAACATCAATTTTAGACTTCGGGACGAATTCCAACTGCGATTTCCAGCGAAAGCCATCAATGCTAGATGGTACACAGATTGGATTCTCCGATGGTTCTATGCCGAGGTGGGAGGAGGCAGTCATCTGGTCGGACCTCTACAAGATATAAACTTCCGAAGAGAAGCTCAGGTTCACCCGGACCCTGGTCAGCTCGAAGCTCGCCTTAGCTTGCTTCAACGGATTAGTCACCGCATGAGCATGCGGGACTTAGCCGAGGAGTTCAATGGGCTCTAGATTCCACCTCTGATGGCCAACTGGCCTGTAACCTTTGAAGAAGATCCGGAGGGTGGACTCCAAAAAATATCTTCGAACTTGAGCCCTGCAGGTAGCTTTGAAAACAACTTGTTGTATATACAATTATCTAACGAAATGACTAATGCAAACTTATCTTTCAGCTTCCCAAGCTCCCATGACTTCGGAACAAATTGTTTGAGCTGCATAGAAGATTCTGGGAGTTCCAACTCCGGCCGAAAAGGAGTGAGGGAAAAAACTAGTGGGTAGTTGGAAACGGATTAACCGAGTGTGGGGCGTACTCGGAGTCGCACCCCCTCCTCTTCCGGACCAGGTACCTTCTGAGCAAGGGCTGAAGAAGAGGAAAGCAGAATCTAGGCCTTCAGCTCCGACCAAGACTCCTGTGAAAAAACTAGCCCGAAAGCCGAAGAATGTGGCTCCAAGGCCTGTGGCTTCGCCCTCTGATTCATCTGAAGATGAAGGAGTTAGAGAGATGGAAAAGATCCTCGCGGACCTAATTACCGAAGACGAAGCCCAGGCAGATGTAAACACTGGTGACGCAACAAGCATGCCAGATGTTCCAAGCAGCTCCAGACAGACTGAGAACCCAAGTGTCCAGCCTAACTTGCCCCATCAAGAAGCCTCTATTGCTGAAGGCGGAGTCGAAGTTCCAGCTGAACAAACTTTGATTCTGGACGAAGTGGTAGCTGTTGCTCCCAAGGAGGCTCCAGCAATCAACCCTTTGGTTCCAGCCACCGAGTCTGACGATGACTTCGAAGTGGCATTCGATCCTCCAAGTAGCCCCGTGCTCATCCGCCGACAGGGCTTCAGAGGTAAACTTCACTTGAACTGCATTTTTCATTACCCTGCAAAATTATGCAATACATAATACCTTGTTTTGGCAGGGTCCCCTCCCATGGAGGTGACTCCTCCCAAAGATACTGCTCTTGGGACCTCCACATCTCCTGGGTCGGTTCCAGAAGCTGCGCAGATGGGACCTGGGAAAGGTAAAGGCAAAATGGACCCCTTTCCTGCTCCGAACTCAGGATTAACTGCATCTGATTCAACAGACGGAGGTCAATCTGCGGAGGGGGGCCAGTCTATCGAGGTCTCCGAAGATGCAGCGCAGCGCTCCGACCCTTCGCCGATCGAAGATGACCAAAGGGCCCTGTCTATGCTCCCCCTCCTAGCCCCTTTCCTGGAGCGAAGGACCGGACTTCGGGCCCTGCTCGAGCCTTTGGATCGAGCTAACCGCGAAGTTGGGGAGACGGACCTAGTGGCCATACTTAGCGAAGCTGAGGGCTTGGATCTCAACGCAGCCTTGGAACGGGCAGCATACCAGGTACGAAGTATCTGCAAAACAAGATTAATTTTAACTTATGAATAATTCCTCACCTTGCTTTTTCTCTTCACAGCAAATAGTTTTGGCTCGAGCTACAGCCGTCTCGAACGAGCGTGGAAGCCTTCGTCTTTAGGAGAGGTTACTACTCTCCAGAGAAGTCTTGACGTCTCCAAAGTTCGAATTTCCAGCTTAGATGAAATGATTGCAGCGGAGAGGAGGGCTAGACTTGGTCTGGAGGCTGCGAATAAAAAACTCGAAGCCGAACAAATCGTACTTCGGACCGGGATAGAGAAAATGCGGGCAGAGCATGCCACGGCGGGGGCTGAGCTAGTTAAGCTTCAAAAGGAAAAGGCTAAAGCCACGGAGGAAGCTAGCAACTTGTTTAGCTAGAAGAGTTCTCTGGCTATGTAGGCAGCTAGGCTATCCGCTGTGGTAGATGAGCTATCTTCGTCAAGGGATGCTTTAATTGAAGATAAGGTAAAGTCGGAGAAGGTAGCCTCGGAGGTCATGAACAATCTTTTAGGTGTTATAGAGTACTTCAGTACTCTTTGGACATTACCTTCGAGTGACAATGTCCCCCTGCTGCAACGGCTAAAGATGATCTAAGGAGCTGTGAAGATGATGAAGACAGTAGGCATTCGGTATGGAGAGATCTCCGTCCAAGTAGCTGCTCTCGGAATACTTCGCTACTACAAAGATCTAGGGCTATCGATAGCACCAGATTCGGGGGCAGCTCCCATTACCTTCGATGAGAACCAACTACTTAACCCTTCCGAAGATGTGGCCGCAGCTTGGCAAGCCTTCCAAGTTTCATGGAGAGCTGATGGTCAAACAGCGATCAAGGCTTGGATCGACGAAGGGCATCGCCAAAAACAAGCTCGGTCTCAAGCTTCGAGCAGCCAGCCTCCGCCGGACCCGCAGGTTTAGCTTTGTTTTAGGAGCCCGACTATGTAAAAATTATGCTTTCATATATTATGAATGAAAATTTATTTATCATGTTTTTAGGCTTCTCAACCTCGTATGGATGATGTCGAAGTATTAAATGTTACCGAAGAACTCCGCCTGCTATGGGCTACCTTCGATCTTTTAAAACTTCATAAATGACCTCGATTTTTGATTCCTCGAGAGAGCTCCGGTGCAATTGCACCTAAAATATGTAAAGATATATTATCTTATATTAAAGAGTAAGAAAAAGAAGTTAACTTGGAAGCTTCGTCTTCTGAGGACGTTGAATCGTCTGAGGACGAGGGTATTGCTGAAGAACAAGGAAAGAAGTCTGAAGAACTTCAGAGCTGGGAAAGAAGCCCCGAGCGACTTCGAACTTGGGCTGAACTTCAACAAGAACAAAAAGATTTTCGAGCTTCGAAGGGAGGAAGAACAATTAAACGTAAAGTTATCAGAACTCCCGACTCAGGAACTAGTCGTTTCGGCTTTGGTGGTAGCTCTAGAGATCGAAGAGGTCTTCGATTCCTTCTTGGCATAGACACAGATTGTTCGTAATGTAATGTAATCTGTTCGAATAATAAAGATTGATTTTTAAAATTGTCTCCCTACTTCCCAACCCCTCTTTGGGCGTAAGCAACTTCGAAGTGTAGTCGAAGATGGTTAGGCGCAAAGAAAAAACTTAGGAGTACAATTTTGGAGGTTCGGAGCCCCTTAGTAATTTAAAGATTGATTAAAATCTTATAAAATGTCTAACTGCTTGGAGTCATAAAACTAGTAACTTAGTACCTTTTGTTTGAAAGAAGTCACTTCGGACTAATTTCTCGGACGTTTTGGCATCCACAATGATTGGTCACTTTGGACTCTTTTCACATATATTCGAAGCTTATCAGCTCAAACTCTGTTTTGTTTTGGCCTCCTTCGACTCTTTTTACGAATGCTATCAAACCGGTGGTTTGGAATTCGCAGTGGTCTCCTTGGACTCTTTTTATGGATGCTTTCAAGCCGGAGCTTGGAATCCGCATTATTTGGTCTCCTTCGACTCTTTTTACGGATGCTTTCAAGCCGGTGGCTTGGAATCCATTTTTCAGTGACTTTCCCACCTCGTTGGAAGCTTCGAACCAGTGGTTCGAAGTCCGAAAAATTGGTTCAAATTAATGACACTTCCCTCCTAGCCAACTTCGTTCTTCTAGTGCGTCACTAGAAGTAGGAAGTGTTTGAGAGGTAGGCATTATCTGAACCATGAACTTTATTAATTCAGAAGGTGTTTACAAATGGTTACAAGGAGCCCCTATGCGAAATATCGCTTTAAGTGCTCCGCATGCCATGTATGCGATAACTCTTCGCCTTCTAAATTAGCTAACTTAAAAGAACCAGGTCTTCCTGAGCGGAGAATTATGTATGGACCTTCCCACTTATTCCCTAACTTCCCTGGTGCTATAATGCTTCGCAAAACAAGATGACCCGGCTTAAGTTCATTAAGCTTAACCTTCAGGTCAAACCAAGTCTTTGTCTGCTGCTGATACTTTGACAATTTGGCGACAGCTCGAAGTCTTGTTTCTTCTGTTAAATCAAGCGAAGTTTGCCTTTCTGCTTTATTTCCGGTTTGGTGCTGTGAAGGGATCCTCCTTTGAGCTCCGTTGGCATCATAGCTTCATCTCTGAATAATAGTCTGAAAGGAGTGAAACCCGTGGACCTTGTTTGAGTGGTCCGAATGGACCATAAATCTTCGGGAGCTCCTCGGTCCACAGTACTTTTGCCAATCCCACTATTCTTCGATTCAACCCTGACAAGATATTACCATTAGCTCTTTCAACAGCTCCGTTAGACTGAGGATGTTGCACTGCAGCGAAGCATAATTGTATGTCAAGATCTTCACAAAACTTCCTGAAGGGCTCTGCATCAAATTGTGTCCCATTGTCAACTGTGAGCTGCCGAGACACTCCAAACCGACATATAATATTTTTCCAGAAAATTTTTTGTACATTGTTCAAAGTGATAGTTGTGAGGGGTTCTGTTTCGACCCACATGGAAAAATACTCAATTGCTACCACTGCGAATTTTAAATTTCCTTTTGCTACTGGGAAGGGGCCAATAAGGTCCATGCCCCATCTGGCCATGGGCCACACTGGGGCAATGACTTGAAGAGTTGTTGGCGAACGATGACTTCTTCTTCCCATCCATTGACAACCCTAGCAAGTGCGGACTAAGCTCTCCGCATCAACTACTATTGTAGGCCAATAAAGCCCCTGGCGAAGTGTTTTTTCCTGCCAAAGCTCGAGGGGCCAGATGGCTACCACAAAGTTCTTCATGAATTCCTCGGAGAATCTCTTGACCTTCGTCTTGAGATATACATCGGAGCAGAGGGGAATACTCCAGCCTTGTACATAATACCGTTGATTATATGATAATTTCAAATTCGGAGCTTCAACCTCGAAAGCTGTGGCCCTTCAGGCAATGTTGCTTCTCCTTGCAGCAATTCCATAATTGAACTCCGCCAATCTGTACTTGGAATGCAAAGGACTTCCGCAGAAGGGATTTGTGTTACCGAAGGTGCGTTGAGATCTTCATAAAAGCTTCTTCTGGAATGTCCATAGCTCTGGCTGCAGCTTTCGCCAAGGTATCAGCTTGCATATTTTCAGCTCTGGGTATACTTCGAATGGAAATCCCTTTAAATGCTGCTTCAATCTTACGAATCTCTTCCAAATATTTTGCAAGCTGTGGATGATGAACTTGAAAACTCTTATCTATGTGCCCTGCTACAATTTGAGAATCTATTTAATAACAACTCTTGTAGCCCCCAAAGCACGTGCCTTTCGAAGTCCTAACAAAATTCCTTCATACTCCACTGTATTATTGGTGGACTTAAAGTTGAGCCTTGCGGAGTACATTGCTTTTTGCCCTGAAGGCGAAATTATTACTGCTCCGACACCTGCTCCAGATGCTTGGAAAGCTCCATTGGAGTATATGGTCCAAATTCCTTCACTTGGTTTCTCCGGAGCCCATACTGCAGGGTGTAGGACCGAAAGTAGCGACCAGAGGGGGGGTGAATGGGCGCCTTAAAAATTCTTCCGAATCAATGGCCTGTTCCCAATACCCAACGCACCTCAAAAAATACTACGCAGCAGAAAATAAACAGAAGGCCTAAGTCTAAAGGTTTCTAACCTAGAAGCATCTGATGATAGACAGTGTAAAAACTAAAGTGGTGCAACTAGGCAGATGAACAAAATGAAACAGGCCTAAACTTCTCAATGAAATGATCTAAGTATGTATAAAGTGAAATGAGAAGTTACTGTCCAAAGTTGTCTCCTGTTCGGGACTTGGCGAAGCCTCCTTCGCACGTCGAGGTATGCTTCGGAGGTTGGTGTCGGAGTCTGTCCGAAATGCCGAAGGTGACACTGTCTAGCCTAGTTCGAAGTGGTAAGAAGCGAAGTGTACTTCGGAGCAAAGTAAAACAGTGTCGAAGCCTGGTTCGAAGTGTGAACTTCGAAGACAGGACTTCGAACACAGATTCAAATCAAGAGCTTCGGAACAAAGTGACAAAGTCGGAGCCTGCTTCGAAGTGAGGACTTCGAAGACAAAACTTCGAACACACTTTGAACCGAGAGCTCCGAAGCACAACCTTCGAACAGAAAGCTTCGAACACAACGCACAAACAGACAACCTTCGAACAAAGAAGCGAAGCCTATCACGCGACAGAAAAGCAAGTCCGAAGCCAATGCTCTACCTTCGTAAAGAGCAAGCTCCGAAAGGAGAGGCGAAGGGTGACGCGTTACACAGAAGACAGTGCGAAGCCAATGGGAGCTATAAGCTTCGAACTCAACTTCGAAACTTGTCGAAGTGTGGACTTCGAACAGATAGGGCCGAAACCCCTTTGCACTAAAGTTCGAAGTATGTAATGCTGTCAATCAGAAAACTGCTTCGAAACTTAGCAACACAGAGCACAAAACAAAGTTCGAAGACTGAGGCGAAGCCTTCAAGTATGGTTAGATCGAAGCCTACCTCACGGAGCTGAGGGACTTCGAACAAAGGAAAATGACTTCACAGAAACAGTCAAAAAGGCATTTACTCCATGCTGCTTCGATCAAAAAGGCAGTACAGTAGAAGGTAAAAAGCTGGCAGCAAGTACTGTAGCTACAGAAAAGTAGTACTACTTGCAGCAGCAAGAACTAGTACTCAGTTTGTGAAGAACGGAAGCAACAGAAGAAGCTTCTCCTCAAGAACTAAATACAGCAGCCCAAATCCATCGCAATAACTCCCCAAACCGAACAAAATGCAACCAATAAATTCACCAGGGACCAAAGCATTAAAGCAACCAAAAGATTTGAGCCAAAAATAATGCAAGAACAGGGAGGGGCAAGTCCTGGCGGCGCACACTGGAGAGAGAAAACGGGAGACAAGTGACCCAATGGGTGGATTTGATTTCAGCACAAAAGGGTAGTCCAAACCCTAGGGATTGGGGTGCTATTTATAGGCAGCCCAACACTAGGAATATTCTACCAGCCCCTTAGGGTTTTACAGACTCAAAAATACAGAAAAAGACTCTACTGCCCTTAGGTATTTTTACAGACACAACTGACTGACTGTGGGCCTAGAGTAACAGATGACATATCCTGAAGCTATTCTTCTGGACAGTCGGATACAGAATCAACGGTTGTCAGTTTTACGCCGAAACTGACAAAGCCTCCACCAGCTTTGCACCAGGTACCCGGATTGGGCCGGCCCGACCCCGCAGCTCTCTCAGCCCGGCAATCGCTCACCGCCCGTGTACCTGAGTCAGTCCTGGTCAACAGCCTAGTGGGTCTTCTACTGCTTCTGGCCCATGCACCCGGATTGGGCCAGCCCGACTTCGCAGCCTCCTCTGCCCGACAGTCGCTCGCTGCCCGTGTACCTGAGTCACACGCGGCCCATGAAACAGCAGATCTACCTCTCTTCTTCAGTCCTCTTTGACTATCGTTGACAATGACTCATCACTTCTGGAGCCATGAGGCCCACGCTATTCAGCATGGCTCCTCAATCTCCCCCTTGATGAGTGCATTGTCAACACTCCTCAATTCTCAGCTCTTCAACACCTGTGAACAAATGTGGAAACACGAAAACAAAACACAAGAAAACAAAGAAGAAGAAGAAATGAGGTAAAAGTTTAACCCTAATGACCAAAAGCCAACCAAAAGCAAGAAACGGTCATTATGGTTAACCAAAACGTAAAAGCTCAAAATGAGTGTGATTTCAGAACAACAAGGATATCGACAGAGTAAGAACTAACTCCCCCTTAAACTCTGATCCCAAATTTTCTCCCCCTTGTTGACAAGTAAACTCATCAAGCACTCAAAAGAGACACAGACTCCCCCTGAAAAGCAACTCCCCCTCAAAATATGCAGTGAATTCAGCTGGGGTGTAGGTGGAGTGTAGAAAGCATGCTTCTCAGATATGATTGACTGCAATTACAACATCTAACAAGTATAGCAACAGACATACTGTCTTAAGACACATGGAATGATCAGTGCAACAGATGATATCTAAAGAAAGTCATTAGCACGCATTTTTCAGTTTTTGCAAAACAAAACATCACCATATTTCCTAGTTAATAAGCAAGGTAAAGCATGAGATGCAGAAGCTAACTGATGTCTACCAAGATAAACATTGTTCAAAACAAAGTGCTTCAGCAAACTGGTTATCTTGTTAAATGTTCAGGCTTTTTCATTTTTCCTTTTTCATTTGTGCCAAGGGTTATTTGCATGTCAAACCTTAGCTAACCGACCAAGTCAAGCCTAGGCCAAAACTGGACCATCGGAAGCTTAAGACATTGGTCTTGGCATACACTACACTGTCCTAGTTCATACCAAAGTGCTATGGTAAGCAGTCCAGAACAATGCAATGCGACAAAGCAAACCCTCTTGGATCTTTTCAACTCAAGCATAAAAAGGCATGGAATTTTCATTCATTTTTTGATTTTTTATCATTTTTATAGCATATTTTCCATGTTAAAGCATAAAGATGTCCAAGTTGCATATCTGCATCTATGTGATGAACTAGCTACAAGGCATGTAACAGATAGCAAAAGCACTCAGCCTACACATGCTAGTTACCAGAAGCAATGGTGATCATTTTTCAAGTTGAAAGCGTAAAAGCCATGCATATGACAGATATCAGACATATCAAATGAACTGAAACAAAGCATGATCATCGACAAGTAATCAAAAGCATATACCAGCTAGAATAAGTAAAGCAGTTCAATCATATAAACAGAAGCAGGCTCAAAAGTGTGATATGGGAATATGTATGATATGAACACACACAAAAAGACTCAAGAAAAGAGTAAAGAAGAAGGAAATGAACTGACTCAAAATATCCTAAAACGGATACACAACACCCAGATCCCCTCGTAAACGCTCAAAAGTAGACTGATCTAGGGGTTTGGTGAAAATGTCAGCCAACTGATGATGGGTATCAACATGAACAAGGTCAATGACACCTTTCTCATATTGATCCCGCAAGAAGTGAAAGCGCACATCAATGTGTTTGGTTTTTGAATGAAGACATGGGTTTTTCCCTACACTAATAGCACTAGTGCTGTCGCAAAATAATGGAACTCTGGTAGAGAAGAACAACCCAAAATCTCTC